>NW_021027263.1:1815226-1852588 GCF_004153795.1 Camellia sinensis | reverse complement strand
ACACGTGGCAATAAAAATGGTCCTCGAGTGATTGAGAACACTAGATCAAATAACGGGATGCAGATGACGGTCTCAACGTGTTCTCATATTTCAAATCCAAGTACAAAAGGAAGCTCACTGCCAGTCATGGCGTAATGGAGCTACTTGTTAAGGAATGCATGATCAGCGATGCATGGATGGAGCAGTTCGACGGTTCGGAGTGCAGTTCGAAGGTCATCCATTCGACAACAGTATAATAGCAGGACAGCCCCAGTAAACGGACGGAGCATCACATCATACAAAACATCAATCATCTTCACTTCATATGAGCTTTCTTTTTTCTCAGCTTTTTACATTTCCAGTCTTTAATATACCGTCTGTTTAAGATACCAGCACTTTAAATATTGCTCGCTACTGGCACTTCGGGATTATCATTTAGAGAGTAGTTTCGAAGTAAGATAAGTTCAAGAGTTAGATGGCTGTATGTAAACCTCTCGAGCTGATTACGAACCATTTGAACTGCTTATTTTTAATTTGAACTTATTTTTTTAGCGACAAAAAATTAATTAGTAGCCCAAAATAATAGAATTGGAATGTGTACTTTTTGAAATAACAAAGGACAATTCATATTAATAATAGTATTTCAATTAAATTTTCACTTTCCTAAATACTATTTGATTTTCACTACTAATAATATTATAATGATCATATTTATATATTATAATTTACTTATTATATCTTCGGTGATAATTACATTGGCCTAAAGTGTTTGTATCACTCTTGTTTATTATATAATACACAAAATTAGTACACTTTGGGAAGAAATGGTAAAAATATAAGCCAAAGAGACCCCTATAGTAGTGGTGGTGATGGCGGTGGTATGATGGTGATAGTGGTAATAGTAACGGTGGAGGCATTAATAGTGGTGGGTTTATAATAATATATATCGATATTTATATTTAATATTTATAAATTCAATTAGAATTAAATAAGTTTCATATTATTTAATATTTTTTCTTAAATTTAGTTTATATTTTAAGAGGTGCTCAAAATTTTAAGAATATCTATTATGATTATCAAATTAGCTTAATTAATTCTTACTTAATAAATTTAACTTTTAATACTAAATTATATTATCAAACACCTCGCACGTGTCGGATCAAAAATAAAAAACACCTCCTGCGTGTAGTATTGCTATTTATACAAATTATTTTTCATGGATATAATAATATATAAGATAGATACAAATCAGGGTGGGACCCAGAAGTCAAAATTTGTCTAAGCTTTTCCGGAGGAAGATGACGAGGTTTGATACTTTCCACTTGCACATATGTTCCACCACGTTTAACACATCTTTGACACCGGCACACTGAAGGCAAATTCCACTTGAAAGTTGAATACAAAGGGAAAATTACAAATAAGTGACAGTGAATTTTTTTTTATATTTTTATGATGATATAAATATTTTGTATATATAGTATATGAAGTTGTTTGGGGTATTTTAAATAAGTGTATTTTTTGATTTTTTGAACTAAAAAGTAAAGAGAAAAAAATATGATTGTTTGGGATAATTTTTTGTCTTTTTACAAAAAAAAAAAATATGTATTAAAATATTATACAAAATAGTAAAATTATATTTTTATCCCTACGTTATAGACTCGTTAGTGACAGTGCTGCAGAAGGACCGTACGGAATGGTTGAAATGGTGAGAAGAATTTGAATCATATGCATATATAGCATGAGGCTTCACGGGTACTGTTGAGCCTGTGGGGGCCACCACGAGTCCCGTTTCGATAATACAAACTGAATGTATAGAACTCGTTAAGTACTATATGCTTGTAAAAAATCACTTTAATCGGATATTGATAGCTATGTGATCAAAACAGTTTTGTATGAGAAAAATGGACGGTGAAAATAAACGGTTGGAAAAAATCTAATTTGATCAAATAGCTATCCATATCCGATCAATGTGATTTTTTTCAGACATATAACACTCGACAATTTCTATACATTAATGGTTCAGATTATCGAAACGGGATCCGTGATGGGCCCCCACGGGTTCAACAGTACCCTTCAACTTAATGAATATATATATCTTCTTCTTTTTTTGTACAATCACTGCGTAAATTTTCCATCACTTCAGTACCATCACTATGTAGCTTTTTGGATTGTACTAATATTATGAAAATTAATTTTTTCTATATTTTTAATTTGTTAATAGTGATAACTTTTTTACTTTTTGAGTAACTTTTTAATTTTTTCTCAACATGTCAAACCAGCCCTAAGTCTTTCTTGCATTTGGTGCATAAGGATGTAATTAGTTTGATACAGTCGGTATTTAAGTAAAAAAATTTACCGAATCAATAATGTCAATTTTATTATTTTGAATACTGATACAGATCGTTTTTTCCCATTGAACTGCACCGAACTGAACCAATTAAAATGGTTCGGTTTGATGCAAATTTATCAGTTTAGGACCTTTCACACTTAAGCTACTTTTAAATATAATCACTAATATACATAAAAACATTAAACTAGTTATTTATCCACCATTTCAAACATATCCAATCCATCCATTTAATAAATACTTTTCAATTCTTAGATTAACAAAAATAAAAAATAAAAAAGTTAAAAAATACTAAGATTTCAAGAATAATGAGTTAGAATTAAGATTATATATAATAAGAGTTAACAAACTTAGATTATAAAGATGATAAGGTTAACTAATCAAGGTTAATAATTCATTATACTTAGTAATATTATTTTATTATCAAATTATATATATTATAAATACAATATATGTTGAAACGGTCGGTTTCGGTTTAATTCGGTGCACAAGATATTTGAACCGATACCAAATCAAAAATTGAAAAAAATTAAATTTTAAAACTGTACAAACCAATTCTTGTTAAAAACATACCAAATATTTCCAGTTTAATCCTGTTCAATTGATTTGATCTGTTTTTTTTATTTTTCTTACATTCCTACTGGTGCAACTCCTTCGTGTGTGTCAGAATTCCACTAGAAAAATTTTTATTTATAGTACAATTATTTTTTAAATATCCCACTAATTTGCAATTTCCCTAATACAAAAATTCTATCCACATATCTTTTCTTTTCCTTATATAATTCCTTTATTTCTCTATCAAAAAATTAAAACTAAAAATAACAGTGTAAAATTTTTTTTTTTTTGGGCCAAAATGCTATGAGAATTTTATTGATAATCATAATAACCCTTAAAGACAAGGTACATCCCTCTCCATAACATAAGAAAACCAAAGCAGGGGAAAATGCTCCCAAGTGGCAACATGACCCTCTCTCACAGCTTTTTTGGCCAAACAATGGGCAGCGCAGCACCAATCGTGTAAATGGAGTTTCACTACTTTCAGGTTCTTTCAAAAAAAAGTCCAAAATGCAAAAAGAAAAATAATTTATTTGAGAGTTTTACTAACAAATACTCTTGGGAAAAAAACAAAAAAATTTAAAAACACAAGATATTTTTTTACTAAATTCAATATACTTTTTTATTAAAATTAATATATTTTTTAAAAAATATTTTCATCCATTTTCAATATACTTTTATAATATTCTCAATATTAAATAATCTCACCAAATATTTTTTTAACATTTACCTTTATTTTATTACGGTGCCTAGATAATCTACTTCCAAACATATATGAATATAAACTATTTAAATTACTTAAACAAAAATATTATTTTTCAGTTTTAAGATTTTAACACTAATGATTAATGTGCCTGTTTGGCAGAAATTATAATCAGCTTATTTCAGCTTTCAGCTTAATTTAAGCTATTTTGATGTGTTTGGTTTAGCTTATAGCTTATAGCTTATAACTTTTTGGAAGTCAGAAATCAGCTTATTCTTTGAGTGGGGCAGGAGATGCTTTAAGAATAAGTCAGAAATCAGCTTATGTTCATAGTTATAAGCTATAAGCTGTTTAGGCATAAGCTATAAGCACTTTCCCATAGCTCTACCAAACAGGGCTAATATCTGGTTACGTTTTCAAAATTATTGTTTTTAAACTGTAAATAAGTTTGATGCAAACAAACAATAAAAAGATATTTTTTAAATCTTAAAATTACTTTTTTTTTTAAATCAAAAAATATATTTTTTAAATTTAAATTATCAAAAGTAAATTTTTTGTACCAACTTTAGCCATACATCACGTTTTTAATTATTCAAATATTTCGACATGATGCAACTTTTATTTGTTTTAAATTTTTATCTTATATTTTTTATTAAATATTCTTAATATTTTTGTTGTTTTAAAAGTATCGTCCATATCATCTCAACGGTATTAATTTTTGAAAAGATCAGATTTATATTTTAACATTTATACGTCGTTTATAAAAATAAAAATAAAAAATTCACTAAAATTATCAACATCATATACTAAAAATACTAAAAATAGTTACAAAATTTAGTTTAAAAAAATTAATCCCAAAGTATGTTTCAGCATTATAAATCTACTACTATTTTAAACGTGTGTAAAGTCTGCCATGTAATCTAATTTTTTTTAAATCTCAATTTTATCCACTCAAATCTATTATGTTTTCTAAAAGTTATAAAGAATCCTATATAAACCGACTAGCTCTTTTTTTTTAGAGTTGAACACTCAAAAATGATATATTTTAATTTTAAAAATAGTATAAATACCATGTCCCTATTTTTTACATCAATAATGATTGCAGAACAAAAAATAACTACTCTTTCTTATTTCTTGTGTCTGTTTTCTATAGTGACGTACATAATATTTATAATTGTCCATCATGGATCAAATTGCTATGAATAATTTTGGTTCAATCTTAAAGTTGTATACATCTGGTCAAATCTAGATAGAGGAAACAACATACATTTTTAAAACATAGATTGGTGTTACATCTAAACTGTAATATTATACAGGATATTTTAATAACCAAGGTATGATGTCAAAATTATAAACAAGAATCACTTTCGTTGATTTCATTTTGTTTTCCAATTTTTGATTTTTCTTCTTCTTTTTTTTTTTTTGTTCATTAATAGAAATATATTTGTGATATCTTTGAAAACTACTTATTGACTTGATAATTTATTAATAATATGTGTCATTTGTTATACAATTAGAAATTTGAAAAGGCGATACATACTTTTCGAAATTACAAAGGGCAATTTGTATTTTAAAAATATAAAATGCCATTTCATAGGTAATTGTCTAAATAATAGTATTTTAACAACATTAAGTATTTTAATTAAATTTCCACTTTCCTAAATACTATTTGATTTTCTCTACTAATAATATTATAATGATCATATTTGTACGGGAAAGAAATACACCTTCTCGTATAATCCTGTTAATCAAGTCCATGCTCCTCCGTATGACGTCGCTTTATCACCTGAAAACACAAACGTGAGCTAGCCGGCGGGTGTGTGCCGGAAACCTCTCCGATGCCTAAGTCAGTACGCTTGACAAATAGACAAAAGCTCTGTGTATTCTGAAAGCAAAGTTGTGTGTTACCTCCCCAAAGGTGATGTTTGTGAACTTTTATAGGTTTCAAGTGGCACAATCCTAGTAGGACTTCTATTTCTCCATGCAGAGTCCTCCTAGGATTCATACTCCTGAAAGATAATGCTTATCCTTCAACACCCCCTCACTGCTTAAACCAAGTGAGATGGTTTTTACCACGGCCGAACTACCATATGTCCGAAATAAAACTGTCTATGCTGATCCACAGAGTAAGCCGAACTATCCTTAGTTCGGTTTTTCCTTTTACTCCCCCTTATCTCGGTTCTCTCCTGTTCAACCCATGGTGTGTTTAGACCGAGCTACCGAGTAGCAAGGTTTTGACCGTTCTAACCATAACACATCATGACCGAACTACCCCTGAGACCGGCCTAACTCCAAGTTGCTTCCGGACCGGAGTAACTTTACAATTCTTGGGCCGGAGTAACTTTATCTCTCTTGGGCCGGAGTAACTTCTCGGCCTTGTTACCCAGTCCTTCGTACTTTGGGCCTTAAAGTCCATCTCATAGCTCGGCCCAATTTTCACCAAAAATTACCCTCTCAATATTTATATATTGTAATTTATTTATTATATCTTCGGTGATAATTACATTGGCCTATAGTGTTTGTATCACTCTTGTTTATTTTATAATACACAAAATCAGTACACTTTGGGAAGAAATGGTAAAAATACAAGCCAAAGAGCCACTTATATAGATAGATATGGAATGCTCCAGCGAACAACAAATAATAATAATAATATATATATATATAATTCTTATAAAGAATAAAATTATTTCTTTCCATCCCTTCATTTCAGATGAAAACCTTCAATATTATTCTCAAATTTTATAAAACTATCTTTGAGGCAACATTAGTATGAAATTTATAGAAGAATGACAGTAACTTTTTCAATTTATTATATTTGTAATAAAAAAATGTATGATTTATTTTTCAAAATACAATTGCCATTAAATTTTTTTTTTTAGTGAAAAAACATAGAAAATTGAACAAGTTGTAGTTATCGAATCGTTTTAATTTTTTTTGTAAATGAAATACACGAAAAACACAACAAAATAAACAGTTTAGATCATCGAAACTAAACCCGTGGTGGGCCCCACGAGCCTTAAAAGCACCCTCTAGTCCATATTTTGTGTAATTTATCACATTTTCACTAAAAAAAATGGGCGACAATTGTGTTTTAAAAAATTTATTACAAATGCAATAAATTGAACAAGTTACAGTTATCGGATTGATTTAAAATTTATTTGTGAATGAAATACACGAAATGCACGATAAAATAAACAATTCAGATCATTAAAATCGTAGTGGGCCCAACGGGCTTAAACTGTGAGATCCTCCTCCTACTTACGTAACAATCTTATTAAAAATACAAAAGGTCAAATATGATTGGTTGTTAAAAAAATTAATCATATTTAAATATCTAATGATGTTTGGACATGTATATTTATAATAAGATTATTTGTAAGAGTTTAAGTATGGTGGTATTTGATAAAACTAAAAACTGAAAATCGAAAATTAAGTATTAAAAACTTAACACTAAATTTTTTATGCTGAAAAGTTGTTTGATAAAAAATTAAGTGTTGAATTAAAAATAAATTGTTTGATATGTATAAGATTAATTTTTAAATTTTTATTTTTAAATTATATATGACATGATAGTAGCGGCGGCGGCGGCAATGGTGGTGGTAGTTGTAGCGGTAGTAATACGGCGGCGGCGGCAATGGTGGTGGTAGTTGTAGCGGTAGTAATAGTAGTAGTAAAATTATGATAGCACTAATGGCAATGATAACATTTGTGATAAAAGTAGTAGTAATAATAGTGGTGGTGATAGTGGCAGCATGATGGTGACGGTAGTGGTGGTGGGGATAGTAATGGTGGTCGTGGGCCGGTAGTGGTAGTGGTGGCATGGCAAGATGGTGGTAATTGTGATGGTAGTAGCAGTAGTGGCGATGACAATGATGGTGGTATGGTAGTGACGGTGACGGTGGCGGTGGCGGTGGTGGCGGTAGTAGTAGCGTTGATAGTAGTGGTGGTAGTGATAGTGATAGCGGCGAGGGTGGTTGTAGTAACGGTGGTGATAGTAGGGATGGTGAGTTTATTGTAATGTATATGAATATTTTTATCTAGTATTTATAAATTCGGTTGGAATTAAATAAATTACATATAACTTAATATTTTCGTAAATTTAATTTATATTTTAAGAGTTACTTAAATTATTAAAAATATTAAATTATGGTTATTACACGAGCTTAATAAATTATTAATTAATACATTTAATTTTAAGTGATGAATTATGTTTGGAAACATCTGTTAGATGTAGTGCTCCTCTTTATAAAAATCGTTTTTCATGACTATAATATACAAGATAGATACAAATCAGGTTGGGCCAAGAAAACAAAATTTGGATAAGCATGTACAAAAAGAATCCAAAGAGAGATGACGAGGAGGTTTGATACTTTCTGCTCCGGGCACATAATACAGACTAAAGACAAATTCCACTTGAAAGCAAGGTTTTAAATCGCGGTAATGGGTAATATAACGGTATCAATTACGGAATATCGGTATCGTTAGTATCGATCGGTACGTATCGGAAATCGGATGCCATGGCGGTGAAATTTTTAAAATTATTTCACAGGTTTTTTAACTTTTTCTTTCTCGTACCGATCTGAACCGGTGAGTATCGGTCCATCGCGGCTTGTGTAACGATTACAGACCGATACATACCGAGACTCGACTGATACTCTTGCAATTTTCAATCTCAACGGTGTACCGGCCTGTATCCATCGTGGTGTCCTATTTTTCTGATACATATCGATCGATACGTAGTGTATCGGCCAGTTTTTAAAACTATACTTGAAAGTTGAACACAAAAGGAAAAATCGTAAATAAGTAAAACAATGAAAGAATATTTATATTTTTATGATGGTATAATTATCTTATATGTATAGTACTAGTCTTTTTTATATCTGGTACAACTTCTTTGTGTGTGTCAGAATTGCACTAGAAAAAAATCTATCTATAGTATAATTATTTTTCAAATATCCTACTAATTTCCCTAATACAAAAATTCTATCTACATATCCCTTTTTTTGTCTATCAAAAATCAAAAAAATGAAAGTAAAACTAATCCTGCAATTTTTTTTTTTTTGTCAAAGTGCTATGAGAACTTTATTGACAATCATAATAACTCTTAGACCACGTTTGATACGATGAAATGGGTTAAAATAGAATGTCTATTCTAATAACTTTAAGGTTATGTTTGGAGAAGCTCTTCAAACACATTTCTATCCATTGATTTCAGTATGATATTTGTTTTGCGTTTTCAAATTATAATTCCACACTTACTTTTGAAAATTTCTGTCCAGGCGGGAAAATTTGGCTAACCAGAACGTCCGATAGTTGACCAGAACAGTGTTCGGTTTTTTTTTGACAACTGTTATTTTTATATTTTAAATAAAAAATATTTCCATAATTTTTTTAAAATTTTTTATGGGCTTTTAAATAGGATTTTGGGTTATGTGTTTGATTATGAGTTGTAAGTTTTTGAATTAAATATCATATGTCATATCATTTATTTCAAACTCAATTCAAAACTCATAACCAAACAAATTTTCCACACTCAAATCATAATTTTAAAACTCACAAACACAAAATATAACTCTATTCTCAAATCATATTTAAAAAATTTTACCAAATGCTATCTATTCTTTTCTTCAACCTAAGGAATGGCCATTCCATTCTATCATGAAATTATTATAAAAAAAATTTATTATTTTTTTCTTGCAACTTAAAAATATATATATTATTATTTAGCTACTACAACCATTCCATTCTACTACCACCCACTCCACCACCATACCGCCACCACTACCACCACCATGGGTGCCACCACAACCACCACACCACCGTACTACCACCACCATACAATCGATGTCGCCACTACTACTACTACTACTACCACCACCACCACCACCACCACCACCATTACTGTCACAATCATTACCACTACATCGACAACCATAAAACCACCACTATCACTATAGTTAGAACCATTACTCTACTACCACCGCTCTCACTACCACCACGGTCTCTACCATCACGACCATTACCTTACAACTACTACCACCACCATCATAAACATCACACCACCACAATCACTACCACGAGAACCATCACTTTACTACCGTTGGCCGTCATCATGGCCACTACCACCACCACCACCACCATCGCAACCACAACACCACCTTACCATCACCACTAAAGCCACAACAACCTGCTATCACCATCCTACTATCATTACTATTGCCACCACCGATGTTGCCACTGCCATCGCCACCGCTATTACGACTCACATCATCACTTCCACAATTATCAACATTATCACGATGTATATATAATTTTAATTTATTTGTTTATTAACTTGTTAAAAAAATAAATAAATAATAAAAATTTATTCCATCCTATGAGTTTAATAGGCATAACCAAACATTGGAATGACAATTATCATTATATGTTTTTTTTTATCAGAAAAATAAAAGCTTTATTGATGAAAAAGATAATATACATGCAAAAATACATCAACAAATCTTATCACCAAACAATAGAATGGGAATAGACATCTTCTTAAGGGAGAAGTCTTCTAAAAGTTTCAAACCCACATTCTAAAATTATTGAATTTTTTTAATTTTAAACAATTAAGAAAATTCTCATTAGTTAGCTTTCATTTACCTTTTATTTTAAAATTTCAAATCGAGAAAAAAAGGAAAAAGTGTAATGTTTCATTTACATAAAGTGAATCTTATACTCTCATTTATATAAGCAAAATGAGATTTTTGGTGACAAGCCTTATGATCAATATCTCATACTAATTTTTTTTAATTTTAAACAATTAAAAAAATCCCAATTGACTAACTTCCATTTAACTTTTATTTTATATTCTTTTAAAAGAAGTTTTAAAGGAGAAGCCTTTTAGAAATTCCAAACCCTCATTTTAAAATTATTAAATTTTCTTAATTTTAAACAATTAAGAAATTTCTCATTGGTTAGCTTCCATTTACCTTTTATTTTAAAATCTCAAATCGAGAAAAAAAGAAAAAAATGTAATGTTTCATTTACATAAAGTGAATCTTATGCTTCTATTTATATAAGCAAAATGAGATTTTTAGTGACAAGTCTTATGATTAATATCTTATACTAATTTTTTTAATTTTAAACAATTAAAAAAAATTTAATTGACTAACTTCAATTTAACTTTTATTTTATAAAATATAAAAAATTAAATATAATTATTATATTTTTTATTAAATAATATATTATTTTACCTCGTGTATAAGACGAGTGCCATGTTAATAATAATTTAACGTCAAAATGAAAATAAATATAATATTATCTGCGAAGGTGGGGTGAGATATTTGCCGCACTTATGGATGCCCTTGGAACGAGTACCAACCAACCTTACCCGGATAAGAACGGCTAGAGAGAGAAAAACACATTATAATAAAATAATAAATAAAATAAAATAAAATATAAATTACAAATATACTATTTAAAATATAGATTGTCAAAAGATATTATTAATAAGGGGTTGTTTGAGATGACCTAAATATTTTTATATAAGTAAAAGACAATTTTTGTATAATACAATATATTTTATACTAATTTTAATACATCCGCATAATGATGTCTTAGTAGTATCCCTCCAGGTTGGAGAATGCCAAGTGAAACGCATCCTAATAGATCAAGGCAGCTCTTATGACATCATGTACGTCAGATGTTACAAGGAGCTGGGCCTTTACCCAGACGACCTGGAACAATCCAGCAACCCTATGGTCGGCTTCAATGGAACGCCGACATGGCCACTAGGCGCAGCAAGCGTGGAAGTACAAGCTGATACTAAGAAGATCAAGACAGAATTTATGGTGATTGACACACCCTCGCCATATAACATTATCTTGGGAAGACCATGGTTGCATGCAATGGGGGCAGTTCCCTCAACACTGCATCAACTACTACGGTTCCCAACAGAGCATGGGATTGAAGAAGTCAGAGGAGATCAACTACAGGCAAAAAGTTGCTCCATGGCAGCAATGAAGACTACTTGCAGCATTCGAAAGCCAAAAGAGGCAGAGATTGAAGACGAAGACATGGAGGTCCTAGATGATGTCGGCAAGGAGCCAACCGAAAAGAGTGAAAAAATACTAAAGAAAGTCCTTGTCCAGGAGGGCAACGAAGAACGCTTCTTTCTTCTCGGCTCAGGCTTAGCCGAAGAAGAGGAAAGAGAACTGGAAGATTTTTTGAGAGCCAACATTGAGGTGTTCGCCTGGACACCCTACGAGATGCCTGGCATTGACCCCGAGGTCACTTGCCACAGACTGAATGTCGACAGGTCGGCAAAACCTGTGATTCAACGAGCCAGAAGACCGACGTTGATGCACGTCGAACCAGTAGAAGAAGAAGTAGATAGACTTCTGGAGGCCAGGGCCATCCGAGAAGTTCACTACCCAACTTGGCTATCCAACACAGTGGTGGTGAAGAAGAAGAACGGCAAATGGAGGGTTTGTGTAGACTTTACCAGCCTCAACAAAGCGTGCCCCAAAGACAGCTTTCCTCTACCCAAGATCGACCAGCTCGTAGACGCTACTTCAGGGCATGAAAGAATGAGTTTTCTAGACGCATACAGGGGGTACCACCAGATTGCCATGTACCCTCCAGATGAGGAGAAAACCGCGTTCATCACCCCTAAAAGCCTGTACTGTTACAAGGTAATGCCTTTTGGGTTGAAAAACGCAGGAGCAACTTACCAAAGGTTAGTAACAAAGATGTTCAAGCACCTGATTGGCAAAACGGTAGAAGTCTACATCGATGACATGGTCGTGAAGACCAAGGAATCTAAGGGTCATCTTGCTGACCAAGAAGAGGTCTTTGATATACTCAAAACATACCGGCTTCGACTCAACGCATCAAAGTGCGCATTTGGAGTTGGATCAGGTAAGTTTTTAGGGTATCTGGTAACGAGAAAGGGCATTGAGGCCAGCCCAGACCAAATCAAGGCCATCCTAGAGCTGCAAAGCCCGACGTCGGCAAAACAGGTTCAGATGCTTACTAGAAGGGCCGCAGCCCTAAACAGATTCATCAGCAAAAGCTTAGATAAATGCAGACCCTTCTTCAACTTGGTGAAAAAAGCCACAGACTTTCTGTGGACGGAAGAATGCGAAGCCGCTCTAACCGACCTAAAGAAGTACTTGACCACAACTCCGGTTCTTTCCAATCCAGAACCAGGGGAAGAACTGTTTTTGTACTTGGCAGTTTCAGAACACGAAGTAAGTGCAGTACTAATCCGAGAAGAAAAAGGGGAACAAAAGACGGTCTACTATGTAAGCAAAACCTTGGCCAACGCAGAAACAAGGTATCTACCACTGGAGAAATTAATGTTAGCCTTAGTAATGGCTTCAAAGAAGTTGAACTATTACTTTCAGGCGCACAAGATTGTGGTCCTAACAGAGCATCCACTGAAGTCCTTGTTGCAACAAGGAGACTTAACAGGAAGGATAGCAAGATGGGCAGTAGCCCTGGGTCAGTATGACCTAGAGTTCAGGTCGAGAACAGCAATTAAAGGCCAAGTTTTAGCCGACTTTGTGGCAAAATTCACGCCCGAAACCATCGAACATCGGGCTCCGTTGAGCCAGGATGAGCATTGTCCCAGCAAGCAAGGAGAATCCCAGCCAAACGCAAAAGATCAAAAGAAGGAAAAACTCAGACCCTGCAGCATCTACATCGGCGACTCATTCAGACTGTTCGTCGATGGGAGTTCGAACCGACAAGGAGCAGGGGCAGGAGTACTACTGATATCTCCAGATGGGGAAATAATAGAACAGTCCATCCATTTGGGGTTCAAGGCCTCAAACAATGAAACGGAATACGAGGCATTAATTGCAAGGCTAAAACTGGCAGCAGCAGCAGAAGCAGATGAGGTAATAGTTTTTTGTGATTCACAACTTATTGTTAACCAATCAACAGGTGAATTTGCAGCCAGGGATGAAAGGATGTCGGCATATGCAAAAGTGGTCATTAGATTGGCAGCCCTATTTCAGAACTGTCGACTACTCCAAGTTAGCCGAGATGACAACACCCACGCCGACGCGTTAGCTAACCTGGCAAGTTCAATACAGACTGGAAAAACAAGGACAATTATGATCGACTATATGTCGGGCCCGAGCATAGAACCAGAGAACACAGAGCAGCAAGCAATGTGTGTGGACATGGGGCCAAGCTGGATGGATGCAATTGTTGCATTCCTGAAAGAAGGAAAGTTGCCAGAAGATCGTAAGGAGGCACACAAAGTCAGATTGAAATCTGCAAAATTCTGTCTGACAGAAGATGGACATCTTTACAGACGGTCCTTCACTGGACCACTTTTAACGTGCGTACACCCTTTGCAGGTTGAAGATTTCCTATATGAAATTCATGAAGGAATTTGTGGAAGCCATACTAGGGGCAGATCATTAGCCCACAGGGCCATTACCCAGGGGTATTGGTGGCCCTACATGCAAAAGGATGCTGAAGCCTACGTAAAGAAGTGTGAATAATGCCAAAAGTTCGCACCTTTGATACATCAGCCAGCTATTGACCTAAACCCAGTGTCCAGCCCTTGGCCGTTTGCCCAATGGGGCATGGATCTGGTTGGGAAACTTCCCCAGGCAACTAGGCAGAGAAAATACTTGCTGGTGGCAACAGATTACTTTACAAAATGGATAGAGGCAGAACCTCTTGCCAAAATCCAAGATGTGGACGTCAAGAACTTTATATGGAGAAACAACATCACCAGATTTGGGATTCCAAGAGCAATAGTTGTCGACAACGTAACACAGTTTGACAGCAAACTCATCAAGAACTTTTGTGCGAAATTCAAGATCAAGAATTACTTCTCAACACCAAGTTTTTCCCAAAGTAATGGGCAAGCAGAAGCATCCAATAAAGTAATTTTGGATGGAATAAAAAAGAGGCTGCAGGCAGCAAAAGGAAAGTGGGTAGACGAATTTCCCAACGTACTTTGGGCATATCGGACTACGCCGAGAAGATCAACAGGAGAATTTTCCTTTGCCATGGCTTATGGCACAGAAGCAGTCATCCCATTAGAGATCGGCATCCCAGGTATCAGGACCCAGGGAGTAGAGAATGGCACCAATGACATACTCTTAGCCCGAGATCTGGATCTTCTGGAAGAACGAAGAGAAAAAGCTGCAATTCAACTAGTAGTATACCAGCAACAGCTTGCTAGAACTTACAACAAAAAGGTCAATTCAAGAGATTTTCAAGTCGGCGACCTAGTCCTGAGAAAAGTCGTCGGCAACAAAAAGGATCCCAGAGTGGGCAAGCTTGGCCCAAACTGGGAAGGACCCTATAGAATTACTTCGGTATTAGGCAATGGAGCTTATCGGCTTGAAGATAACGAGGGCAAAGCACTGCCAAGACCTTGGAACACTTGTAATTTGAAATTCTTCTATCATTAGATGTGCAGTATTTTTTGCCGATGTCTTTAATAAAGTTTTTTCAGAGTTCTTTCAACACATATGACTGATAAAATTACATACTTATGTTTTTGGAGACATAAATAATGAGAACCCAAGTAGAACTCAGGTTCACATTGGGGGCAGGAAGAAGAAGAATGTGTTTACCACTTGTTGAAATTTGTTGCAATTTATAAGTTGGTTAAACCGAGATAATGTTTAAACTAAAATTAGACCGAGATGATGCTTAACCGAAGTTAAGCCGAGATGATTCCTTATCTTCACTTGTTGAAATTTGTAGCAATTTACAAGTTGAAGTTAAGATGATTCCTTATCTTCACTTGTTGAAATTTGTAGTAATTTACAAGTTGGAGTCAAGCTGATTCCTTGTCTTCACTTGTTGAAATTTGTAGCAATTTACAAGTTGGAGTCAAGCTGATTCCTTGTCTTCACTTGTTGAAATTTCTAGCAATTTACAAGTTGAAGTCAAGCTGATTCCTTATCTTCACTTGTTGAAATTTGTAGCAATTTACAAGTTGAAGTTAAGATGATTCCTTGTCTTCACTTGTTGAAATTTGTAGCAATTTACAAGTTGAAGTTAAGCTGATTCCTTGTCTTCACTTGTTGAAATTTGTAGCAATTTACAAGTTGGAGTCAAGCTGATTCCTTATCTTCACTTGTTGAAATTTGTAGCAATTTACAAGTTGAAGATAAAACCGAGATTACTGTTTCTCTTCACTTGTTGAAATTTGCAGTAATTTATAAGTCGAAGTGAAGCCGAGGTTATAGTTTGCAACTTATAGTAATCTACAGGTTGATTGAACCAAAGAAGGTGCTTAACACTTGTTGAAATTTGTAGCAATTTACAAGACCATGTTAAGCCGACATATGATCATCTGTTGAAATTTACAGCAATTTACAGGTTGAGGTAAAAGCTAAGTATATTGCTTAAACACTTGTTGAAATTTGTAGCAATTTACAAGATTGATCATTGTTATAAACTTAAGAAAAATTTTACAGTATATAACACTTGTTGAAATTTGTAGCAATTTACAAGTAGGTTAGACCGAGCTCACCGTTTAAATACTTGTTGAAACTTAAGAAGAAGCTTGCAAAGTTAAACATTGAATAGTATATGTTAAACACTTGTTGGAATTTATGAAAAGTTTGCAGGTCAGTATCCTGCCGAAGTAAAAGCTTTGTAGCTATTATACCCGAGGTATGTAACCCCAAGAAGATTGCACAAGGAAGGAGAAAGTATACAAAATATTCTAAGTACAGAACCATGCAGAAGCAAATCAAACAGAAATTAAAAGATTGAAGCATTCAGAGAATACAGTTGTAGTCTTTCATAAAAAAGGGAACAATCCAAGAATAACTGTTCAGAAGAAGGCACATCGGCCATACAAATAGACTTATATTGTCCAAAAAACAAAAGACATGGAAATTACGATTCTTCAGTTTCAGGAGCGATTTGGGTCTGGACCTTGGCAGATTCCTGGGGAACTACTTCGGCAGCCTTCTCTTCAGCCAGCTCGGCATCAATCTCTGCAAGCGTTTTGTCAAGACTTCTTTCAGCTAAAAGGAGGTCGGATGATAATATCCCTGTAACAGCCTCCCTAGGCGCCTCCTCAACCTCATCACCCTCTTCATCCAAAGTTAAATCCATGACTTGCTCAGTTGAAGGAGGGGACTTGGACTCAGTAGCATCCTTGGATTTCCTCACCAATGCCTCATCTTCATCATTATCTTCATCCTCAGCCTCAGATTCTGCCTCATCTTCAGCTTGACTTGAAGATGGAGCAGGAGGAGGGAATGGCAGAGGAATAGCTTCAGCCTTGTGCAGAGGAGAATCTTCAGGAACATTGAGCTTTTTTGCCAGGGACATCCAACCAAGGGAAAAGCCCCTGTTGCATGCCTGCCTAACTTGCAGTTTGTAGTCCTCAGCAACATCGGCCATTCCTTGGGCGTAAACTTTTTCATCGGCTTCAGTAATTTCGGCGTTTTTAGTGGCCAGGGCCTGCTGGAGCTCTTTTTCGGCTTGAGCCTTTTTTACCTCGGCATCTTTCTTCTCGGCCTCGGCAACTTTTTTGATGGCTTCAGCAGACTCCGTTTTTTCTTTGGCCATCTGTTGGGCCTTAGTGGCAGCCTCGGCCTGATCTTCCAGCTTCTTCATCTTTGTCAAAATAGCTTTGTTCTCCTTTTTGAGGGCAGAAACCTCCCTCTTCATGTCAGCCAACTTCTCCCTTGTTTCGAAAGCTTGCATGGAGAAGGAGTGGGCATGCTGGATGGCCTGAAAGAAAACAGAAGTGTTACAAAAAAAATTTTAAGTATGAAATAGAAAGAAAGTAGAAAACTCCAAACAAGGCACTTACTTGGACAGAGTGTTGCAGCATAAAGGCGTAATTCTCATACTCACTCATCTTGGCGTTTCGCTCAAGATCGCCTGGGAGGAGTAGAGCAGTACTTAGGGCCACGCCGACGTTTATGTCATCGGCACTGTCGCTGGCTAGGACTGGTTTATCTTCCAGAGTAATTTCTGGTCTCCAAGGGACTTTTGGTATTTTGGAACCCGAGGTCGTCGCAGACGATGACCTCGGCTTCTTTGATTGAGTGGATCCTGATGGTTGGGCCTCAGCAGACCTCTTGGAAGAAGTAGAGGTACTCTTTCTATTCTCGGCCAATTGAGCGATGGAAAGAGCATCCTCAGCCTCAACCTCAGCGGCCTTGGCCTTGGGCTGAGCCTTTTTGATTCTTTTTGGCTTTGGTGGGGGCATGGATTGAACTGGATCAGCATCAACATCGGCAGGTAAGTCGGCTAAAAGATCTACAGCGATAGGCTTCGGATGACCCATCTCAGCAGTCTTGACAAGTCGACGCCGACGTTTTCTTTCTGGTATTGGGACTAAGTATGGGGCTGAAGTAGATGGCAGATCGACTGGGTCAGAAGTGGATCCTTCGTCTGCTCGTGATGTGGAAGCAATGGGAAGAGTTGTGGCAGAAGGTGGAGAAAGACTCTTTTTCTTCCTTTTTGGGACGTCGGGTAGTGTGGATTTGTATGTCGGAATAAAATTCAATAACAAGGGAGCCTTGCGCTTGTGGATTGGAAGATCTAGAAGCTTTTTTAAATCTTTTCCAGGGAAGAAGGTTTGACGGAAGTTTTTTGGTGGCTGATGAAGATCTGCAGGATAAACAAACAGACATTAGAAACAGACAAAGTTTTGAAGACTTGGAAAAGAAATAACTAAGTATTGATGCTGGGCTCTTACCCTTGCCCTCTTTAACTGTTCGAGGAAGAGGGTAGAGGTGAACATCTTCGTTTGGACCAAATTCCCAATTTCCCGAAGCAATGACAAAGTCATCGCTGGCTCCCTTGTTGGAGTCCGGGAGGTCGGCTACAATTTTGAATTCAGTAGACCTCGGCTTGAGGTAGTAGACGTAACCTCTTTCCTTCAGGTTAAGGGGGCACATGGTATAACAATATTGTACATCGGCAAGGGTGATCCTAACATTTTCCTGCCTAGTGAGGGCTATGATACCATTAATCACTCGATAGGAGTTGATGGTAAGTTGCATGGGGTTCAACTTATAGAAGTAGAGAACCTCACGAAAAAGGGGATTGAGTGGAAGCCGGAGTCCGCACTCAGTAAAAGCTACTATAGGAAAGGGCATTGAATTATCCGTGGGCATGATAGAGTCATTATCTTCAGCCAGCCTCAGGTGGACATCGGCAGGAAAGGAGAATTCTTGCTTAAAAAATTCAAGTTTAGTTGGGGTGTTTACCCGGTGTCTCCACATGCCCATTACGTCGGCCTAAACAAAGAAGGCTGTGTTTCAAAAGATAGGTGTTTCAGAAGGGTTGCTAGAACCTCGGTTTCAATTCTGGGTAAGGACTGGTAAGGTTTGTTTCAGTTTTTCCTAAAGATTGAAGGTTCTACAGACAAATCCCAAACCTAAAACTATAAAGACGAAGATCGAGGGCACAGATCTGGTAAAGACACAGAAAACAGAGAACAAAAGCAAAGTTTTAGAAACAAGAACAGGGATGGGCTATCAAGAACACGAAGAATACAAAGGGTTAGGGGCCAAGAACAGTGGTGAAACAGTGCAAAGTGTTCATGGTATGTGAAAAATCATGAAATAAGACGCATTCAGGTGAATAATTCACAAATAATGCTTAAACAGAACAGTAATGGCAAGAAACTTCAGAAACAATCAAGAATTAGAAAAAGAGGGTAAGGGGGCCAATTGCTTACCGGATAAAATGAAGCCAGAGCGATATTCGCCGAGATCAGACGACAGTTGTAACAGTGGCAAAAGCTTCGCGGGAATGGAAGAATAAAGACGGTCGCAGAATTTGGGGCTTAGAGCAATGGCAGATTCAAAGAATGCTAGAGCTTTTAGAGAGAGAAAAAGCAAGAAATCAGAATGCAAAAAGTGGAGAAAGGAAGAGGGGAAGAAAAGTTTTATCAAAAACTTGAAACAGCGGCAAAAGTAGGGCATTTATTACGCCTGGAGCAACGCACACGCCAGACGGCGCATACGAGTGAAAGACAGCTTTCAGGCGCGTCACAGACACGGGCCAATGAAGACAAAGCACGTGAAAGGAACGGTTAGATGTGCATGACAGCTCATGCGCGTGGTGAAGTTCATTTGAATTCTTGTTCTCCGAAGAGAACACATCGGCTTGAAAATGAATTATCTCGGCCAAACAGTTTTTTAGCCACTATGCAGAAAAATATATCGATATAGGTTCCATCACCTCAGAATGTCGAGGTAATAGAACCTAGTGGGGATATATTTTCTGAGTACCAACACGTGGCAAGGTGACGCCGACGTGTCAGCCGAGGTGCCACGTGTCTTGGTCATTGTGCCGAGGTCATCTCGGCTAGGCCGAGGTTATCTCCGAAGATATCGGAATCCGAGATACGCGGATAAGGGACAAGAGTCCTAGGACAAAGAGGAGACTTAGCCAAGATAAGGATAAAGCTCTTAGGGAGTTTATCTTTATCTCTTGAAGAATCCAAAGAAAGTATTAAATTGGAGTCCATAGAAGTCAGGCTTCTAGTAGGACTTGGATTGAGTAAACTATAAAAGAGAGGCACTCCCATGGGTCTAAGGTATGCAGTTTTATACTCAAGCTTGTGAGTTTAGCACTTGATTATTTTTTAGAGATATACTGACTTGATCGTCGGAGTGCCTCCGGGTGGAAGAGCCACCGCCGGAGCCTTTTTCTTTTTGTTACAGGTTACTAAAGCCGCCTATTCTGCCGGTACTCTCCAGCTGATTACTAGGCGGGCAGTGTGGTAAGAAAATTACCCACACATTTATATATTTGTAAGACATTTTTTACACACTTTTCAACATTAAATAATGCCTAAGGGACACTTGTTAGCATTTACCTTCTACGATAAAATTATAAATAGTTTTTTTTTTTAAGAATATTTTATTTAACGAAATTAACAGATAAAATGAAATTCTTAATTACTCTCTTATATAATAATAAAATTACTTTAGTTATTAATTAAAATATAATATCATTAAAAATTCATAATTAACTTGATAATTTATTAATAAAATGAATCATTTGTTTATAAAATTAAAAACTTGAAGGGACAAGATTTATGCAAATCAAATAATCAAAGCTAAAGCACTTCTCTATTAACTTTTAGATAACCATTCTTTTTTAACTTATTTAAATTATTTTTGTTTAAAACTATGAACATAAATTATATTAAATAAATTGATACAGACTTTTAAATAAAAATAAATTATAATCACTTTCATAATTTTTAAAATTATAAAAATAATTTATAATTTAAATAAAACTCAGAAAGTGTGTAAAACATTAAGGGTATGCTTGGTTTGTAAAATAAAAAAATTGACAGAGAGAGGGGATACAGGGACGGGTGTCTGCAATGAATAATTTTTTCTATTGGGAGGGAGGTGGCGACTCGTGCATGTCCTAATTGAAGTCATTCCGTGTAGTGTCCATGTGCCTGTGTGCGAAAATTATGCCTTTAGTCTTCTGGTGTTTGGGTCAAGTTTGGTGAGTCCGGATTCTCTGCAATGTTTTTCCTCCAGTGGGTCCTGTAGTGCTACTTAAACCACGTCGTTTTGCCTTTTTTTTTTTTTTTTTTTTTTTCCTCCTTCTTCTTATGTTTTTTCTTCTTTGAGCATTTTTTAACTGAGCCCAAAAACCAAAAACGAAGGAACAAAGGACCCAAAATGATGGGAAGATGGACGAATCTGTAGGCTTACAACCAATGTTAAATAAACCTCAAAACAGCCCAATGTTTTTGCCTTTTTATTTCTATTTCTGCATAATTAGATTCATCATGCATTTTGTTCAATAAACCTCAAAACAGTCTACACATTAGGCACACAACCAATGTTAATCAGATGCATAATTAACTGGCCTTCAATAGTCCTGATCTGTCTGAATAGTTTCAACATTTATTTGACTATCTTCCAAACAACTAGAAACAACATACAAGCAAACCCACCTGATAGTTTCAAATTTGCCTCTAAATTGTCAATGAAATGACCAAAAAAAAAAACCCTTGTGCTTGTACCCTATCTCCCCAAACCATAAACTTCTATCTATGGTTGCCTGCAAATAGGAAATGGCTGAGAAGACAATACCCAGGTAATTGACTCTCTCTCTCTCTCTCTCTCTCTCCTCTTTTATGGGTCTATCTCCACTTTTCTGTAATTGACTCTCTCTACTTTTTTTCTGTATAAACACCTCTCTCTCTCTCTTGGTGGAGTCTCCTTGCTTGTGGCTGGGATAATGGTTAAAAGTTAATTCTGCATCTGATGAACATTTTGGGTCTTTCTCACCGGTCATCTTCCCAGTTTCCGGTCGCCGGCCGTCCATTCGTCGAGCCTACAGATTTGTCCATCCATCTTCCCGCCGTTTTGATTCCTCCATTCCTCCTCTCTTTTTCTTTTCTGGTTTTAGGACTCAGTTCAAAATGTAGGAAGAGAAAACAGAGGAAGGAAAAAAGAAAAAAAAGGAACAAAACGACATAGTTTAATTAGCACTACAGGATCCACTGCAGGAAAACATTGCAGAGGATCCGGACTCAAGTTTGGTTGTCCTTTGTGGGAGATTTCCAAGTTTGGACCACGTGGCTGATTGGAACAGGGCATCTAAAGGAAAGATCGTAGAGATAAACTCTACGCGCCGCGTTTGGACCACTAGATAGGAGGGAGGGTAACGCGGAACGATTTTGGTCACGTAACTTTTAATTTGTCATTCGTTTGTTAAATTAGTAGATTAAAAAAAATCAATTCGTATCCATTCGTTAAATTAATGAATGTGAATTAAATAGATTGATAGATAGATGTGAATTGATTTGACAGTTTAAAATTTTATAAATTTTTAATATAATTCAATTTGTGTACTTTCTCAATAAAAAAAAAAGAAAGTACTATAATCAATGACTTTAAAAAGTATTACAATCACTATATGTCACATCCAAAGAAAGAAAATTTTAAATTTTAGAATATTACAATCACTGCATGCATCATCTACATAAAATATTACAATATGTGGTTCTTAAAATATAAAAACAATTCAAACCACCAAAACCATGAACGGAACAGTAGTAGAAATTATATGTCTCTAAATTATTACATTTATATCTATTTTTGAAAATAAAAATCAACCAGCATATATCATCTTTTTTATTTATTATTTTTAAAGTTAGATTTAAAAATCAAAAAATATAGATAAATAATAAATTAATTTTTTTCAATTCAAAAAATATATTCAACTTGAAAAGTCACTTTCAACAAAATATTTAAACTCTTTTTCAATTGAAAACACAAACAGAATATCTAAATAAATTGATAACACAAAGTCTTACAAATTACTAAGGGTGGTCGTGGTTTGGCGGTTCGGTTGCGGCCATAAGAACCTCAAATCTGCCTTATGTCCAAAATTAGGTGGATTGAAAAAAATTAATCCGCAACCGTCCGTTCGTCATCACACATCCATCCAAAATGCGGCAGGATCAAATTGGTTCAGTCCGGTCGATTTTGACGCAAATCAGTATATTCACTGCTCACCCCTAATAGGAGGTTATGTTCATTTATTTATTTTTATTATAATGTTTTTGGGTTTTTTTGATTTGAGAATGTGAGGTTTGATCCTCATCTATCTATCTATATATTATATAAAAAAGAGAGTTTCTAATGAGAAAGCTCGTGAGAGCTCCAAAATCTCATTCCACAATTGTTTATTTTTGTGATTTTAAAAATATATGTAAATAATTCTATTGGCTCTATCTATATATTATATAAAGAAAATGGTGCTTTTAGTTTTCCTCACATAATATATAAATTGATAGATAGATGAGGATTAAACCACACATTCTCAAATAAAAAAAAAACCCCCAAAAAAAATTAATAATAAATAAATAAATAAATAAACGAGCCTAACCTCCTATTAGAGGTAAGGAGCGGATATATCAATCCGTCCAAACCAACCGAACCGATCCGCCGCATAAGAAAAAAAGAAAAAAAAAAGTTGTTTTACTCATAAGGGAATCTTATACTCTCATCCGATTTAGTGAGGAGCATTGTGAGAGTTTCAATATCTCATATTAATTTTTTTAATTTTAAACAATTAAGAAAATCTCTATTAGTTAGCTTTTATTTGATAATCTCACATCAGAAAAAGAAGGAAAAAAATGAGTTATTTTACTCATATAAAGTGAATCTTATACTCCCATTCCATTTAATATTGTAGTGTTGTGCATACTTCAATCCAATATAGTTTAAATTTTAAAAGTTTTAATTAATTAGTTATGACATAGCCGATTAGGCTAGATCATTATTGATTTGATTGATTTGTTAGTTTAACCATGATTTTAGTGGTTTTATCAAAATATATTGATTAGATTTGTTTGATTCGAAATAAACTAAAGGTTAATCTGATTAAAAATTGAAAGACTGAGATTGCTTGACACAAAAATAAATTTTCGTCCAAATAATTGTAAACTTTTATTTTTTAATCTCACTTCGAAAAAAAAAGGAAAAAAGAATGAGTTGTTTCACTTATATAAAGTGAATCTTAAGAGTGTAATATTGTGTATATTTTAATTCAAGACAGTTTAAATTTTAAAATTAAAACAACATTTAAAAGTTTTAATTAATTAATTTTTGTATAAGTTGGTTGGCCATTTGACCTAACCAACTAGGCTGAATCATTTTAGATTTGATTGATTCGCCGGTTTAATAGTCATTTCTTATACTGATTTTATTAATTTTAAACAATTAAAAAAAATTCATTGGCTAACTTCCATTTAACTATATAAAAATAAAACTCTAATTAGTTTATGATTTATTTTATAATTTCACATTGAAAGAAGAAGAAAAGTAAAGTTTGTTTCAATATCTATCTATCGATATATTACATAAGAAAAATGATGTTTTTAGTGAGGAGCTTTGTGAGAGTTTTAATATCTCATATTAATTTTCTTAATTTTAAATAATTAAGTAAATCTCCATTGACTAGTTTTTATTTGATAATCTCACATCGAAAAAAGAAGGAAAAAAATAAGTTGTTGTACTCATATAAAGGGAATCTTATACTTTCATCCTATTTAGTGAGGAGTTTTGTGAGAGTTTCAATATCTCATACTAATTTTCTTGATTTTCTTAATTTTAAACAATTAAAAAAATATCCATTGATTAGATTTTATTTGATAATCCCACATCAGGAAAAGAATGAAAAAATGAGTTATTTTACTCATATAAAGGGAATCTTATACTTTCATCATATTTAATATTGTAGTATTGTGCATGTTTCAATTCAATATAGTTTAAATTTTAAAATTTTTAATTAATTAATTATGACTTAACCGCTTAGACTAAATCATTTTTGATTTGATTGATTTGTTGGTTTAACAGCGATTTTAACATTTTCAACAAAATATATTGATTAGATTTGTTTGATTCGAAATAAACTAAAAAATGATCTGATTAAAGATTTAAAGATTGAGATTGTATGATTAGAAATAAACTTTCCATCCAAATAATTGTTAATTTCTATTTTATAATTCCACATCAAAAAAAGAAAAAAGAAAAGTAAGTTGTTTCTCTTATATAAAGTGAATCTTAATAGTGTAGTATTGTATATACTTCAATTCAAGACAATTTAAAGTTTAAAATTAAAATAACTTTTAAAAGTTTTAATTAATTAATTTTTATATAAGTTGGTTGGTCATTTGACCTAGCCTATTAAGATAAACCATTTTGGGTTTGAACAATTTGCCGGCTTAATCGCGATTTCTCATACTGATTTTATTAATTTTAAACAATAAACTAAAACTCTAATTAGTTTATAATTTATTTTATAATCCCACATTGGAAGAAGAAAAAAAAGTAAAATTTGTTTCCCTATATATCTATATATTATATTAGGAAAATGAGATTTTTAGGGAAAAGTCTTCTACGAGCTCCAAGCCCTTATTCTAAAATTATTGAATTTTCATAATTTCAAACAATTAAGAAAATTCTCGTTGGCTAGCTTCCATTTATCATTTATTTTACAATCCCACATCGAAAAAAGAAAGAAAAAAAATGAATTATTTCACTTACATAAAGTAAATCTTATGCTCCCATTTATATAAGCAAAATGAGATTTTTAGTAAAAATCCCTATGATCAATATCTCATACTCATTTTTTTTTTTGATTTTTTTCATTTTAAACAATTAAGAAAATTCTCATTGGTTAGCTTCTATTTAACTTTTATTTTACATTCCCACATATACATTTTGATTTTAAAAATATTGTATGAGATTTTGAAAATCTCATAATATTTAATTTTAAAATAATTATAATCTCACATCAAAAAAAGAAAGAAAAATGAGTTGTTTTACTTATATAAAATGTTGCAATCCTGTATCGAAAAAAGAAAGAAAAAGTGAGTTGTTTCAATTATATAAAATGAATCTTATAAAGGGAGTTTTAAGGGAGAAACCTTCTAGAAGCTCCAAACCCTCATTATAAAATTATTGAATTTTCTTAATTTTCAGTAATTAAGAAATTTTTTTACTAGCTAGCTTCCATTTACCTTTTATTTTACAATCTCAAATCGGGAAAAAAAGTGAATTATTTTATTTACATAAAATGACTCCAATTTATATAAATTATTGAAATTTCTTAATTTTAAACAATTAATAAAATCTCCATTGGTCAGCTTCCATTTAACTTTTATTTTACAATCCCACATCGAAAAAAGAAGAAAAAAATGAATTGTTTCATTTATATAAAATGAATTTTATGCTCCCATTTATATAAGATTTTTAATGAGAAGCCCTATAATCAATACCAATATTTTGTTTTTTGATTTTCTTAATTTTAAACAATTTAGAAAATCTCCATTGGTTAGCTTCCATTTAACTTTTATTTCAGAATCTACGTTTTGACTTTAAAAATAATTTTGTATGAGATTTTGAAACTCTCATAATATTTAACTTTAAAATACTTACAATTCCACATCGAGAAAAGAGAGAAAAAATGAGTTGTTTCACTTCTATAAAATAAATCTTATACTCTCATTAAATATTATAATATCTTGCATGTTTTAGTTCAAGATGGTTTAAATTCTGAAATAAAATTTAAAGGTTTTAATTAATTAATTTTGTTGTAAATTGGTTGGTCTTTTGACTTAACCAAGGCTGGATCGTTTTCGGTTTGATTGATTCACTAGTTTAACCACAGTTTTAGTTGTTTTATCAAAATATATTGATTAGATTTGTTTGATTTGAAATAAATTAAGATTGCCCTTATTAAAATTTGAATGACAGAGATTGCTTGATTAGAAATAAACTTCCTGTCCAAACAACTGTTAACTTTTATTTTACAATCTCACATCAGGAAAGGGAGGAAAAAATGAGTTATTTCACTATATAAACCTTATGCTCCCATTTAATATTATAGTGTTATATATGTATCAGTTAAAGATAGTTTAAATTTTAAAATTAAAATAAAATTTAAAAGTTTTAATTAATTAATTTTTGTATAAGTTGGTTGGTCATTTGACCTAGCTGATAGGGTGAGCCGTTTTCGGTTTGACTGATTCACTGATTTAACTGTGATTTTCGCAATTTTATCAAAATATATTGGTTAAATTTGTTTGATTCAAAATAAATTAAAGATTGATCTAATTAAAAATTAAACGACTAAAATTGTTTGATTCGAAATAAATTTCATGCCTGAACAATTGTTAACTTTTAAACAATTAAGAAAATTCTCATTGGCTAGTTTTCATTTAATTTTTATTTTATAATCCCACATCGAGAAAAGAAGGAAAAAGTAAATTGTTTTACTTATATAAAGTGAATCTTATGCTCCCATTTATATAAGCAAAATGAGATTTTTTGTGAGAAACCTTATGATCAATATCTCATACTAATTTTTTTGATTTTCTTAATTTTAAACAATTAAGAAAATCCCAATTAACTAACTTTGATTTAACTTTTATTTTACAAAATATAAAAAAATTAACTATAAGAATCATATTTTTATTTAATCATATATTATTTTATCTCGTGCATAGCACAACTGATATGATAATATAGATAGATATGGAATCCTCCAGCAACAACAAAATATATATATATATATATATATAAATAAGATTTTTATAAAGAATAAAATTATTTCTTTTGATCCCACCATTTCAAATGAAAACCTTCAATATTATTCTCAAATTTTATAAAATTATCTTTGAGACACCATTAGTATGAGATTATCAAATAAAACCTAGTTAATGGAGATTTTTTTAATTGTTTAAAATTAAGAAAATCAATAAAATTAGTATGGGATATTGAAATTATCACAAGACTCTTTACTATATGGGATGAGAGTATAAGATTCTCATTATATGAGTAAAACAACTCAATTTTTTTCTCTTTTTTCCCAATGTGAGATTATCAAATAAAAACTAGTTAATGGAGATTTGTTTAATTATTTAAAATTAAGAAAATTAGTATGAGATATTGAAGTTCTCATAAGGCTCCTCACTAAAATTACCATTTTCCTTATATAATATATAAATAGATAGATAGTGAAACAAAATTTTCTTTTTCTTCTTCTCTTGATGCGGACTTATAAAATAAATCATAAACTAATTAGAGTTTTTTTATTTTATTTTATATATGGTTAAATGGAAGTTAACCAATGGAAATTTTTTTACTTATTTAAAATTAATAAAAATCAATATGAGAAATGGTGATTAAATTGGTGAATCAGTCAAGCCCAAAATGGTTCAACCTAATTGGTTAGGTCAAATGATCAACCAACTTTTACAAAAATTTATTTATCAAAACTTTTAAATGTTATTTTAATTTAAAAATTTAAACTGTCTTGAATTGAAATATCCACAATATTACACTATTAAGATTCACTTTATATAAGTGAAATAACTTTTTTTTTTCTTTTTCCGATGTGAGATTACAAAATAAAAGTTAACAATTATTTGGACAGAAAGTTTATTTCTAATCAAGCAATCTCAATCTTTCAATTTTTAATCAGATCAACCTTTAGTTTATTTCGAATCAAACAAATCTAATCAATATATTTTAATAAAATTGCTAAAATCATGGTTAAACTAACAAATCAATCAAATCAAAAATGATTTAGCCTAATCGGATACGTCATAATTAATTAATTTAAACTTCTAAAATTTAAACTATATTGAATTGAAACATGCACAACACTACAATATTAAATGGGATGGGAGTATAAGATTCACTTTATAAGAGTAAAATAACTTATTTTTTTCCTTATTTTTTCGATGTAAGATTATCAAATAAAAGTTAGTCAATGGAGATTTTCTAAATTGTTTAAAATTAAGAAAATTAGTATGAGATATTGAAACACTCACAAGACTCCTCGGTAAATGGGATGAGATTATAAGATTTCCTTTATATGAGTAAAACAACTCATTTTTTTCTCATTCTTTTTCCTGATGTGGGATTATCAATAAAAGTTAGCCGATGAAGATCTTCTTAATTATTTAAAATTAAAAAAATTAAGAAAATTAGTACGAGATATTGAAACTCTCATAAGGCTCCTCACTAAAAACACAATTTCCCTTATATAATATATTAGCATATCACTCGTGCTACGCACAGGATAAAATAATATATTATTTAATAAAAATATGATATTTATATTTAATTTTTTTATATTATATAAAATAAAAGTTAAATGGAAGTTAACTAATTAGTATTTTTTTTAATTGTTTAAAATTTAAAAAAAAAAAATTAGTATGAGATATTGACCATAAGGTTTCTCACTAAAAATCTCATTTTGCTTATATAAATGGGAATATAAGATTTACATTCACTTTATGTACCTGAAACAATTCACTTATTTCTTTTTTTTCTCGATGTGTGATTATAAAATAAAAATTAAATGAAAGTTAGCTAATGAGAATTTTATTAAGGTGCCGTTTGGTAACACTTTCGTTTTCTGTTTTCTGTTTATATTTACAAAAATTTTAAAAACTCAAATAAAAACTTGTTTGGTAAAATTTTTGATTTATAAATCAGTGGTCCCAGTTTATAAATTTGGCCAAAAAATGAAAACACAAAAAATGTGTTTCCGTTTTGAGTTTTCAGGTTTTTTTTTTTTTTACTCACCCCACTCTCTCTCTCTCTTCCTTTCCACACCTTCTTCATATTTTATTTCGGTCATTCCTTCACAGGAAACATCCACACCCAGCATTCCCTGATTATTTCGGTCATTCAAGCCATGCCTCCACTTGTTGCTGTCCGGATTATCTGCAATACAGAAGATCCAATGCCCACAAATATGCAGAACCCCAGCACAATAGGACCCCCTGGAACATTGTTTGTGGTTAAATTCAAACTTATTACTAAGACATGGGACAAGGTTGCTCCATAACTTAGGTAGACGACTTGTTCAAAAGTCAAAAATCTCAATTGTCACAGAGGATGATGTATAAACCATTGCTAGGTTGATAGACGAGTTTGGTTGGATAGGAACGCGAACCTACCCGTTGAATGTAATGTTGTTCCCAAATGCAACTCCGTGATTAGATATCCAAAATGTAGCAAATGTTCAAAGAATTGAGATATTTAGGCCACATGTTGAGGAAGATCAACCATCAAGGGACGAGTTAATAGTTGAACATGATCTTCTTATGCATTTTGGATGGCATGTAATCAAGTAGCGCTACATAGAGAACAGTTAATTATATGCAATCAAGTATTTGTTTCAGCCGGTGTTCGTTTAGCTAGCGAGCAATGTCTTCCGATAATAAGAGAACGTGATGTAAAGTAGTTCATAGTCACACTCATTAATGAGTTTGGTGTATTCCTAAACTAGGTTATCCGCATGCTCCAATGTTGTTGGAACAACCAGATAGGGAGGAAGTGCAAGTAATTACGAATATTGTTAATGAACGATTTTAGGTTTATGACAACAACCATACAGGAAAGAAGTGTAAGTAATTCACCGTCACCCACCCATCCACCACCACCACCCGCCATCCGCCACCCACCACCCGCCACCACCACCTCTCACTCACTACCACCCACCACCCGCCACCGTCACCCACCCACCAACCACCACCACCCACCTGCCACCACCACCAGCTACCCACCACCCACCGTCACCACTTTCCACCACCGTCTTCCGCCGTCACTTGCCGCCACTTGTCATTTCTCACTCTTTTTATATTTTTAAATTTTTTTAAACATTTTGTCAATTACCAAACACCTTTGTAGTTTATGTTTTTCTAAAAATAAACAAAAAATAAACAAAAACCAGTTTATAAAATTTTTGTAAATATAAACTGAAAACGTAAACGTTACCAAACACCTCCTAATTGTTTAAAAGTTAACAATTGTTTGGGCGAAAAGTTTATTTCGAATCAAGCAATCTTGGCCGTTTAATTTTTAATTAGGTCAATCTTTAATTTATTTCGAATCAAACAAATTTAACCAATATATTTTGATAAAACCGCTAAAATTATAGTTAAACCAACGAATCAGTCAAAACTGAAAACGGTTCACCCTATCGGCTAGGTCAAAAGACCAACTAACTTATACAAAAATTAATTAATTAAAACTTGTAAGTTTTATTTTAATTTAAAATTTTAAATTGTCTTGAACTGAAACATACACAACATTTCAATATTAAATGGGAGTATAAGGTTTATATAGTGAAACAACTTATTTTTTCCTCATTCTCTTAATTTGGGATTGTAAAATAAAAGTTAATAGTTGTTCTGACAGGAAGTTCATTTCTAATCAAGTAACCTCAGTCGTTTAATTTTTAATAAAATCAATCTTAGTTTATTTCAAATCAAACAAATCTAAGCAATATAATTTGATAAAACAGTAAAAATCGTGATTAAACCAGTGAATTAGTTAAACCAAAAACAATTTAGCCTAATCCGTTAAGTCAAAAGGCCAACGAATTTACAATAAAATTAATTAATTAAAATTTTTAAATTTTTAAAATTTAAACTATGTTGAACTGAAACATGCGCAATACTATAATATTAAATGAGAATATAAGATTTACTTTATATAAGTGAAACAACTCACTTTTTATTTCTTTTCTTAATGTGAGATTGTAATTTTTTTTAAGTTAAATATTATGAGAGTTTCAAAATCTCATACAAAATTATTTTTAAAATCAAAACGTCTATGTAAGATTGTAAAATAAAAGTTAAATGGAAACTAACCAATGTTGATTTTCTTAATTGTATAAAATTAAGGAAAAAAGAAAATTGGTATTGATTATAAGGTTTCTCACTAAAAATCTTCTTTTATTTATATAAATGGGATCATATAAGATTCACTTTATATAAGTGAAACAATTCACTTTTTCTTTCTTTTTCCTATGTGAGATTATAACATAGAAGTTAAATGAAAGCTAACCAATGTGAATTTTTTTAATTGTTTAAATTATAAGATTCACTTTATGTAAATGAAACAATTCATTTTTTTATTTTTTTTTTGATTTGGGATTGTAAAATAAAAGGTAAATGAAAACTAGCCAACGAAAATTTTCTTAATTGTTTAAAATTAAAAAAATTCAATAATTTTAGAATGAGTTTTTGAAGTTTCTAGAAGGTTTCTCCCTTAAAACTACTTTTATAAGATTCATTTTATATAAGTGAAACAACTCATTTTTTTCTCCTATGTGAGATTGTAACACTTTATATAAGTGAAACAACTCACTTTTTTTTCTTTTCTTAATGTGAGATTCTAATTATTTTAAAGTTAAACATTATACGAGAGTTTCAAAATCTCATATAAAATTATTTAAAAACTCAAAACTATGCAGGATTGTAAAATAAAATTTAAATGGAAGCTAACCAATGGGGACTTTTTTAATTGTTTAAAATTAAGAAAATCAAAAAAATGAGTATGAGATATTGATCATAGGACTTCTCACTAAAAATCTCCTTTTGCTTATATAAATGGGAGCATAAGATTCACTTTATGTAAGTGAAATAATTCACTTTTTCTTTCTTTTTCCGATATGAGATTGTAAAATAAAAGGTAAATGAAAGCTAGCTAACGAGAATTAGAGAGGCATAGTTTATGTTGGTGAATTTATCATGCTCGATCATTTTGTAAACTCATATGCATATTAAAAAAAAAAAAATCAAATTCATTCTAAAGTCATGTTCACGTGATTTCAATATATTTATCTCAATAAAAATATATGATCTATTTATAAAATTATAAAAATATTATTTATTTTTAAAAATTAAATATAATAAAATTACGTGATTATAAATGATAGTCTCGCTCAAAGTAAATCGAATTTTAATTTGTTCAGAATATTGCTAATAAAAACTGAAAATAAATCGAAGTCAATTAACTAACCTCTTCTCCTCTTTGACATGGGCCTTGTTACATTGTCATCCATGTGATTATAATCGTGAAATTAACTTGCATCATTACATTTGGAGCAAAATATGGTTTTAAAAATATAATTAATTGTAGCTATGCAAGCAAGATGGACTCAGTTGGGAGATATGGGTAACGGCCTCTAAATTTCAAAACCCTTTTATTATAATAATAATAACATTAATTATTGAAAAAAGCCTTTAAATTATATAAGTTGGCTTCCTATTAGAGAGACATATTTTTACCGTACAGTTTGGTGAACTATCAACCTAAACTATGATTAAAACTTCCGACGTAAACTATCCCAACCTAAACAATTCACTTTTTTTTTTCCCCCAATGTGGGATTATCAAATAAAAGTTAGTCAATGGAGATCTTTTTAATTGTTTAAAGTTAAGAAAATCAAGTAAATTAGTATGAGATATTGAAACTCTCACAAGATTCCTCACTAAATTGGATGGGAGTATAAGATTATCTTTATATGAATAAAATAACTCATTTTTTGCTTCTTTTCCCGATGTGGGATTATCAAATAAAAGTAATTATTTAAAATTAAGAAAATCAAGAAAATTAGAATGAGGATTTAGAGCTCCTAGAAGATTTCTCACTAAAAAGTCCACTTTCTTTATATAATAAAATAGATTGAGAGATAGAGCCAATAGAATTATTTATATATATATTTTGAAAATCACAAAAATTAACAATTGTGAAATGAGATTTTGGAATTTTCACAGACCTTCTCAGTAAACTCTCTTTTCCTCACTAAAAACACCATTTTCTTTATATAATATATGGATAGAGCCAATAGAATTATATATATATATTTTTTAAATTACAAAAATAAATAATTGTGGAATGAGATTTTGGAGCTCTCACAAGCCTTCTCACTAGAAACTCTCTTTTCTTTATATAATATATAGATTGATAGATAGATGAGGAGCAAACCTCATATTCTCAAATCAAAAAAACCCCAAAAAACAATAATAATAAATAAATAAATGAGCATAACCTCCTATTAGAGGTAAGCAGCGGATATATTGATCCGCTCGAATTGAATCGAACTGATCCGCCGCACTTTGAACGGATGCATGATGACGAAGTGGACGGTTGGGGATTAATTTTTTCCAATTCGCCTAGTTTTGGACGGATGACGGATTTGAGTTTCCTTTGACCGTAACCGAACTGCCAAACCGCGAGTACCTCTAGTAATTTGTAAGACTTTGTATTTTCAATTTGTTTAGATATTCTGTTTGTATTTTCAATTGAAAAAGAGTTTAAATATTCTATTGAATATATTCTGTTGAAAAAGAGTTTTTAACTTGAATATATTTTTTGATTTTTAAATCTAACTCTAAAAATAATAAATAAAAAAAGTGATATATGCTGGTCGGTTTTCGTTTTTAAAAACAGATATAAATGTAACAATATAGAGGCAAATAATTTATACTACTGCTCTGTTCATAGTTTTGGTGGTTTGAATTATTTTTATATTTTAAGAACGGAAAATGTTTGGTGGCCCGAATTTTTGTGGCTCGAAAGACTTGAATGTGTCAAAACGACGTCGTTTTGAGTGTTTCGAGCCATTCGAGTTATGATTTTTCGGGTCACCTGACATTGTTATTTAAGAACCACATATTATAATACTTTATGTGGATCAGGCATGCAGTGATTATAATATTTTAAAGTTTAAAACTTTCTTTTTTTGGATGAGACATACAGTGATTGTAATACTTTTTTAAGTCATTGACTGTAATATTTTTTTTTTTTGAGAAAGTGTACAAGTTGAATTATGTTAAAAATTTATAAAATTTTAAACCGTTAAACTAATTTGTATCCATCTGTCAATCCCTCAATCCGCTTAATTCATAGCCGTCAAATTGAAAAAAAAATAGAGATTAATTTTTTCTAATCTATCAATATAACAAACAGATGATGATTTAAAAATTCTGTGACAACAATTGAACCACCCACCCTAACTCTTATCTTGTGGTCCAAATGCGGTGTAATACTTTATCTCTACAATCTTTCCTTTAGACGCCCTGTTCCAATCAGCCACGTGGTCCAAACTTTAGAAATCTCCCAAAAAGGACAACCAAACTTGACCCAAACATAACAAAGACTAAGGGCATAATTGTCAATTCATAGAGGCACATGGAAACAACACGGAATGACTTCAAATAGACCTGCACGAGTCGCCACCTCCCTCCCAATTATAGTTTATCAATACATCTTCAAAGTTTATTTAAAATATAAATTATTTTCATAATTTTAAAAATTATGAAAGTGATTATAATTTATTTTTATTTAAAAGTCTGTATCAAATTATTTAGGGAGTTTTTTTGATAAATCTTTTTTTAAAAAATTTTATTCTATCCAATCTATATTCTTTTTAAGTATTTCATTATGTACTATTTGAAGTAAGAAGACCAAAACGTCCTTAATCTCTTCTACCTTTATTAATGTTGATATTTAGGCCTCGTTTGGCAAGAGGCTATTTTAGCCAAAAAGCCAAAAAGTTACTAAAAAAGTCAAAAAGCCAACAACTCATACCAAAAAGTCAAAGATTTCATTTTCTCTCTACTTTTTGCACATCTTTTCGTAAAAAGCCAAAAAGTCATCCCAAGCATACTAGTTTTTTTTACATCACATTTCAGCCAAATAGCAAAAAAGTTACTAAATTAGCCTGTTCCCAAACGAGGCCTTAATGTTGATAATCATTATGTTTTGATAGTTTCCATGCATTAAGATGTTGACTATTATTATATTCATATTAATTTGAAATGAATTTTTGTCATTGTGTTGTCAATTACATAATGTGAATATTCAATTATGTATTTGAAATGAATATTCACATTAATTTGAAATGAATTTTTATCATTGTGTTTTTAATTACATGATGTTAATATTTATACTAAAGCATACGAATGTGAACGTTCACATCACAATATTAGATGAGAGAGAATGTCCACATCACTGCATGTTGTGAATAAGAATGTGTTGTCAATTAAAAATATAATAAATATTATTTTAATATGTTGTCAATTAAAAATAGGGAGGTTCACATGTTGTGAACGTTCACATCACTACATTAGATGAGAAAGAATTTTTTGGAAAGGTAATGTGAACATTTACATCAGATGAGAGAGAATGTTCACATTATTTTTAATGTATTGTCAATAAAAAAATATATTCACATAAGATGAGAGAGAATGTTCACATTATTTTTAATATATTGTCAATTAAAAATATATTCACATTATATAATAATATAAAAAATAATATCAATATTATTTAATTTGTGTATGAAATTTCCTTTGCCTTGGTCCTTTCCCTTCCCTCTCTCATCTCAACATTAAATATCAACATTATCAATATTAAATATTAGGACAAAATAGTCTAAGAAAATAATGTAAATCAAGAAAAATGACTTTATAGAATAAAAGTATAAATACATATGACTAAGTGGGTTAAAAAATTTCTTTATGGACTTCTTGGGTTAGAACACTTCTAAATAAGATTTATCAATAAAAAAATCCAATTATTTAATATAATTTATGTTTATAGTTTTTAAACAAAAATAATTTAAATAAGTTGAAAAAGATTGATTATCTAAAAGTTAAAAGATAAGTACTTTAACTTCTACTTTTTGGTTATTTGATTTGCATAAATCTTGTCTGTTTAAGTTTCTAATTTTATAAACAAATGATTCATTTTATTAATAAATTATCAAGTTAATTATGAATTTTTAATGATTTTATTGTTCAATTAATAACTAAAGTAATTTTATTATTGTATAAGAGAGTAATTAAGAATTTTATTTTATTTGTTGATTTCATTAAATAAAATATTCTAAAAAAAATACTTACAATTTTACCGTAGAAGGTAAATGCTAACAAGTGTCCCTTAGGCATTATTTAATGTTGAAATGTGTGCAAAAAATATCTTAAAAAAATGTAAAAATATTAAAAATGTATTGAAATTAGTAAAAAATATATTGTATTATACAAAAATTGTCTTTTACTTTTTTTTTTTTTTTTTTTACGAAAAAAAAAAAAAAAAAATAAATAGAATAAAATAAATAAATAAAGTGGGGGAAAACAAAAAGAAGAGAGAATAACAAGAGGCAACAGAAATATAATAGTGGGTTATATTAAGATTGTGTTTGATTCATTGATTTGAGTAGAAATTTACAAAAAGAAAAAATATATATATGTATATGAAATATAATTATATATTTTGTTCATATTTCACTTATTTTTTCTCTTTTCCTTTTTAAATTTCTATCCAAATTCATTAATCAAATACAACGTGAATACTTTTTCACATAGAGTGCCCATGAAATTATTCGAGTTAAAAGCAGAATAAAAAAAATAAGAAAGTGGGGGTGAAGATTAAACAGAACATTTATCAACTGAGGGGGGGGGGGCCAACGTACACAT
>NW_021027263.1:1700605-1810609 GCF_004153795.1 Camellia sinensis | reverse complement strand
TTGCTTTGACGCATTGGCCGAGATGTTACCTTTGCACCTAAGTGATCTTGTCCTGGAGTGGTATGACCTAGACCGAGGTGTGGCACATCTAGGCCAAGGTGTGGTACAGCTTAGTCAAGTGTTGTCCTTCTTAGCCGAGGTCATTATCACCTTAGTTGCCGAAGCTTCGTCCTTAGCCGATGTCATCACTTGTCGGAGTGCTCTTGCCACCTAGCTTGTATAGTACACTTTGTCATAGTGTTTAGAGGAGGAGATGGGGGATGTACTTCGCGGTTTAGGGGAAGATGGGGGATGTACCTCTAAACCGGATAGTGTTGGGAGAAGATAGGGGATGAACTCCGTAGATACAGCTCATATGCTTGTCTAGAGAAGTGAAGATAGAGCTTATATGCTTATCTTTGTGAAGTGTGGATACAGCTTATATGCTTATCTGTGAATGTGGGATATAGTTTTCATACATATCTGTTGAATTGATGATAGAGCTGACATGCTTATCTGTTGAAAAAGAGAAAATGAAAAGTAACTTGGACTGGGTAGTGCTTATATGCCTATCTGTTGAAAAAAAAGGGAAAATGAAAAGTAATTTGGACTCATAAGTCGTATGACATAAATATGTGATTTATGTGATCGTATCAGTGTTGGCCATCTATCAATTGTCAATATTTTAGTCATTGTTCATGGTTGGTTTAATATATTTCTACTGGGCTGTGGCTCACCCCATATGGGAATATCATTTTCAGGTACAGGAAGCATGCCACCTCCAAGGACATAGCTTGGGAGGCTAAGACGGACATAATGGTGTCGTTTTACTTTTGATGTATTACATGTAAATACAAGCCAAGGGCTTAATGTGTATGAGTTAGTACTCTTTTGGTTGTAACCAAGTGTTAACTTGGAAAGCTGTAAGCCTGTAGGGCATTTGCTTTTGTTGTTAACATGTAATACTTTTTGTAATGAAACTTTGAGAAATGAAAGAATGTGGAACTTTTGAATATCAATGCCTGTCTTATTTGTTGGGTTTAATGTTATTATTTTGAGGGCGTTACACATAGACTGATCATACCGCACCAAACCGAACCATTTCAATCGGTTTGGTTTGGTACGGTTTGATAAGAGAAGCGATCTGTATCGGTACTTAAAATAATAAAACCAACATTATCACTTCAGTGAAAAATTTTACCTAAATATCAATCGTATCGAACCAATTACATCATGGGTTTTGCAAAGTAGACCCTTACCACTAAAGCAAACATATTTTCTTTAGCATTATTATTATATTATTACGTTTTTTGAATTACACACGTAATACAAGTGTGGCCCGCTGGTTGATATATATGGACTGCTCCAGCAAACAACAAATAATATACATAAGTAATGATTTATAAATAAAATTTTTATAAAAAATAAAACTATTTCTTCTGATCCCTTCATTTCAAATGAAAACATTTAATATTATCCTCAAATTTTTTTAAAATTATCATTGAGACAACATTAGTATGAAATTTATAAAAATTATTTTTGAGTGTATAATATATGAAATAGATACAAAGGGAAATAACACATCAGTGGGGGCAACAAAAACTATTTACAAAAAAATGAAAAATATTATAATTTTAATTATTACAAAATAATAATTTTTTCCACCTTTTTTTTTTTGTGTGTGTGTGTTTATCAATTTTCCTTTTATATCTCTCTCTCACTACAACAAATTGCAAATTTGATAACTAAAAAATTTCATAAAATACCTAGATTTATTTTTTAGTGGGAATACTTTCACATTACTATCCAATTATGATTTATTTTTATTTTTTTTTTTATTTTTCTATGTCTTTACATGCATACAAAAGCCAAATTTTTTTTTGATTTAGCGCCTAAATTGAATAATATCAAAATTTCAGTCCAAAAAAACTTTTCATCTCCTTGATTAGAACTTTGTACCCTAATCTATCTATAGTTCCTTCACAAAGCTGTAACAGAGAACCATCGTCAGTTCATACTCCACCGTGAGGACGGTTCATCCACCACCGTGAGTTCATTACATGGACCAAATTGACACATTGTTTATCATTCCGTTAAATTAACTTAGCAACTGTTATTTATTGGACTAAAATGACACAATCCATTAAATTAAGGGGCAAAATCAAGCAAATTGAAACTATAAAGACCAAATTAACACATCGTGTAAACTACCGGGACTATTTGCATAATTTACCCAAAATTATATCTCGTTAAAAAGTTTGAATTTTTAAAAACGACTATTAATTTGGGAGGAGTATTTTTCAGTGTAAGGTTTTGATATTTTCCGATCAGTAATGTTAGGTATCATGAAAAGTCTTTCATGAAAATCATCATGAAAGATTTGTGACCTTTGGATTACAATTGCAATAAAACACCTCACATTAATCAAGGTAATCTAAGGATCACAAATCTTTCATGATTATTTTCATGAAAAAATTTTCATGATGCCTAACATTTCTCTTTTCCGCTTTGCACTTGTTCAAATGAAATAAAAAGAATTTTAGAATTCATGAAAAACGGTTTATAAAATAGTCATGAAAGAGTTTCTATCATTGTATTTTAACTTATTGAATACGTATCAAAATCATTTTCATCTTCCCAATAAATGAGAGAGAAAACAAGGTAAAAAGGAGAAGAAAGTTGTCGGTATTGGGTTGATTTACTGAGTTGGAGTTGGATCGTCACAACCACCATTTTCCCTTATAAATAGCATCGCAAGTTTGAGTAGAAAAGGCACAAGCAAGAAAGGAAGAAAAAGAAAAAAAAGACAAGTGAGTGAGAGAGAGAGAGAATGGCATTGCCAAGGTTTCTAGTGCTGAAATCAAACTATAACAACAAATACTTGCGCTACATAAATGAAGATGTGCAAGTGCATGGGTTTGTCCAATTCTCCGGAGAGGAGGTTGTGAGCCCGTACGTAAAGTTTCAGGTGGAGTTGGCAAAGAGTGGAAGTGGAAATCTGGTGCACATAAGGTGTTGTTACGACAACAAATACTTGGTAAGGTGGTCAGCCAATCACTGGTGGATTGTTGCTGGGGCTGACGAACCAAATGAAGACCAATCCACATGGTCATGTACTTTGTTCGAGCCCATCTACGTACAGGGCACCGCTAGTGATGGTGATGCTCAAACACTCCGATTTCGCCATGTCCAGCTCGGTCACTATGCATGCTTATGGAGAGCTGCACCCCCACATTATGCCTGCTTATTTGCAGGTTCCGCAGATATTGACAAAGATGGTTGCGATGTCTACACAATCATCGATTGGGAATCGCTGTTGATATTGCCCAAACACGTCGCCTTCAAGGGCGATAATGGCAGCTACCTTAGCGCCCGCATGATCGAGGGACACCCATATCTGCAGTTCGCATCCAGTGACATTGGAGATGAAACGGTTGGGAACGAGGTTTTCACCACTAATGGTGGGAGCATTCGCATAAAGTCCGATTTCTTCGGAAAGTTCTGGAGGCGCAGCCCTAATTGGATCTGGGCCGACTCAGATGACACCACCAGCAACAACTCCGACACGTTGTTTTGGCCTATCAAAGTGGAGGACAACATCATCGCTCTCCGCAACTTAGGTAACAACAATTTCTGCAAGAGACTCACCACCGAGGGAAAGACCAGTTGTCTCAATGCCGCTGTCAGAACTATAACCACAGAGGCACGCCTGCAGCTCTACGAGACTGTTCTCTCCAGGAGAATCTATAATGTCAATTTCCGACTCATGGACGCTAGGATCTACAACCAGAATGTTCTCACGATGGCCAATGGAGATGCCATTAATAGTACCCAAGAACCCAACACTATAGATATGAAGCTCTCATATACAGACACTAGGACCAGTACTTGGAATGCCAGCGTCTCCGTGAAATTGGGGGTCAAAACCACCTTCCAAACTGGTGTCCCATTCATTGCAGAGGGAAAAATCGAAGTTTCTGCTGAGATTAACTCTGCGTACGAGTGGGGAGAAACTATTACATCAACAAGTGTAGTAGAGACTGTGTACAAGGTTACTGTGCCGCCAATGACTAGGGTGAAAGTGAGTTTGCTAGCCACAAGGGGTTCCTGCGACGTGCCTTTCTCTTATACTCAACAAGACACTCTTACTAACGGGAAGCAAATTACCTACAACATGGACGATGGCGTTTACACTGGCATCAATTGCTTCAACTTCAAGTACGAGACCCGACAAGAAAAGCTCTGATGATGGTTACCTCAAGTACTGCCATGCAACCGAATAAAATTACTCTAAATATTGTAATAATCCCAAAAAAAAAACATCCCCCCAAAAAAAAAAAAAATTAGTCGGTAGATAGATGTTTGTGGGTATCATCTCTGCTGCAAACCCTCACGAGACTTTACTCGTCCTCTAGGAGTAACTTAGAGGTTTAAAAGGCTTATTGCATGTGCTAAATGCAATCGCGTTCACCGCGAAAGTGGTTTTCTTTATGTATATATATGTTTGTGGTTTTTGATTTTAATTTTAATTTTTCAAGTCCATAATAAGATAAAATGAAAACTACCATAATGAAATCATATAGCACTAGCTATGTTATCATCTTCAATTTATTTATTTATTTCGTTAATAATGATCTATGCTTGAGAATCTACAAAAATAAATTATTAAATCGTTTAAGTAAAGTTTGTAATCCGCCCATGCACCCAAACTGAATATGCAGTAAATTAGAAGGAAATTTTGAGGTTAATGTGAAGACTGAATGACAATTTTTCTATTAAATTAATGGGCTAAATAAAACTGTTGGACTGTATAGTCTGAGTGAAATTTCATTTTAGCTTTCGTTATTTTCATTCAAATCTTACATTTTCAATTTTGTTTATTACAATCCCTTTTTTTTTTTTTTGATCTACAAAGAAAAATTTCATTTAACAGCATGAAATTAAAAGTACAGGAAGATGAGATGCATCGAGAGAAATTCAGAAGTATAAAAACACCCTTACTATTGCTACTCGCATCCATACAACCAACCCCTAAGCCTCTCGATTTTTTAAATTAAAAAGTTAAGAAGAACTTAACTAGAAAATAAAATACATGAATCCCCACAAAAACCCACAAAAGCACCCAAACCAAACTAAAAAGAAAAAAAAAACTAACTAAACAAGACCCACAGCAGCCCACGCCTCTAACTAGAAAATTCAAATTCAAACCAACGTCCAATCAGCAACCCACACCTCTGCCAAGACCACGTCTCTGCTGCTACAACTCCCCATGCCTCACGCCTCTGCTGCATCAACTCCCCATGCCTCTGCTGCGTCAACACCTCACTCCGGCCAAGAAAAACACCAACGCCACCACCGGGAAGACTACACCTCCTCTGCCAAACTCCCAATGCCCACTCCATGCTGCTGCTACTCCTCTCCTTAACTTCTATCTCACACCCAATACCCTCTGCCAAACTCCCAGTGCCCACTCCAAGCTACTACTACTCCTCTCCTCATCTTCAATCTCACACCCAATACCCTCTGCCACACTCCATAACCAACAAGTCTTCAATCTCACGCCACCCAATACCCTCTGCCAAACGCCCAGTGCCCACACCATGCTGCTACTACTCCTCTCATAATCTTCTAACTCACACCCAATACCCTTTGCCAAACTCCATAACCAACAGGTCTTCAATCTCACGCCGCGGATCCGCACACCCACCGAACATCGACCACCCGCTGGGACACCTCCAAACAAATGGTAGAACTTCACCCCTCAAACTCTCACTCGAGGAGGAGCGCTCGAGTGACAACCGGACAGAAACTGGAACGCCTACGATACCCTTGTTTCCATCCAAGAAGCGCACCCCTCAAACTCCTACTTGCCAAAGAGCGCTCGAGTGAAATACCTCCCTGCTGAATCAGATATTAGGGCAAGGTTGAAACATATGAGGACAAACTGAAGACAAAACGAAAACACACCAAACTCTCCCGCAACAACGAAACACGCCTAGATGGGTAGAACCGGGGGACTCAATATTATTGAAAAGACAAACTAACAAAACAAAGGGAAAAGCGAGCTAGGCCAGCTGACCGCCATAGCCAAAGGCGGCGCCCAGCCGGCCCAAAAAAGAGACCGGAGAAGGAGGTTTTTAGAGAAGGAAAAGAGAGGTTTTTTTCTGTGAAGTGCTCTTAACACATCGAGGAGGAGGAGGTTCTTTCATTTCACAGTGTTAGTGTATGATTAGCTTTAGCATGCTAGTGTATGATTATGTCTGTTAGTGTATAGCTGCCACCATAATTTATTCATTACACCAATAGTCCTTTTAGTTTTATTTATTTATTTTTTATTTTATTTTATTTTATTTTTAAATTCTATTTTAGTCCCTCAATTTTGCATGTGTTATTTTTCAATTAAAAATGTTAACGGTATAAGATAGAGGGATAATATTGTAACAAAACTAAAAGTATTAGGTCCAAATTAAACTATGGGTTTAATTGTGTAATTTGCCTAAATTAATGCTATACACAAAATAAATATGTGTATATATATTAAGGGAAACACTATAGTACACACCTCTTTAAAAGGTATGTACCATATGCACCTGTTACGTATTTTTGTGATAAATATTATGTATTTTTGTCGTAAATATTATATATTTTTCTAGTAAGAGTTATAATAATTTATGATTTAGAAATAAATTTATATATTTTATGATAATATTACGTATTTTTGTGATAATATTACACATTATTTTATCCAAATATTTTCTAACCATAAATTATCTAACTTCTACAAGAAAAATATATAACAATGTGCATATGGTAATGCCCTGTGAGCATGCTTGGTTTTTATCCCCGTTCCGAACAAATAATGCCCATGTTCGTTTTGCTTCGTTTGGTGGACAAATATGGGTCAGCTGGTTGCGAGACGGGATGATCAAGAATGGTGTTGGGCGTTAGCGGCATCTTTGGCATGGCACATTTTTAAGGGGTGAGGGGAGGACTTTTGATCCAATGCGGGTAAGTCAGATTGCGGTTCTTTAGAGTATGTTTTGGTACACAATAAGCTTGCTGCTGCTCTGTTATCTGCGGTGGAGAGTCCTAATCAGATGGTTCCTGCGGATAGTTGGATGTGTCCTCCACCTGGGTGTGTTAAGATTAACTTTTATGGTGCTTGGTGGTAGAGGACCAATACAGGTGGGTTGGGCATCGTCTGCAGGGATGCGAATGGGCTTTTCGCTGCGGGGTGGGCAATGACGGAACTAAGAGAAGATTATGGGGGGTTATGGCTCCTGTTTCTGTAAACATTATTATTTGCAATAGAACTTTAAAAATGTATATACATATATATTATTTTATATATAAAATGATCACAGTATAAAAAATATATATGTCATTCTTCTTCCATCTTTAATTCTCATTTTATTTTACATAAAAAAATACTTATTTATCCTATTAAAAATTACTTCTATGGTTTTTAAATTTTTTTTTTGTGTATATATAATTTATATATATATATATATATATACATGTGTGTTTTGTGTATATGGTGAAAAAAATTATTTTTCTTTTGATACATCCAATAATAAAATCTTAGTTCCGTCCCCGTAACCATGTTGCTGTTGCACATTTGGCATTGTTGATGGAAGCTTTGGCGGCTCGTGCGGCTGTGTTACTGGCTGGAGAATTGGGATTTAATTGTGTTATTGTGGAGGGAAACTCTCAACTGGTAGTGGGTATGCTTAATGGTTCAATTTCGGTGGATCGTTCTGTTGCAATTGTAGTGGAGGATATTCTATTGGGATGGTTTTGTGGAGTTTAACCAAGCTCGCTAAGCCATTAATTAAGCCTAAAAACATGTGTTGGGATTCTTTGGTGTGGAAAACCGTAGAGGAGTGTGGAAAAGCTCTGGAACGTTAGTTCCAAAGCTGATTTGAACAGGACATTTGTTTATAAATTTCAAAACTTAATTCCACGCTTACTTTTGAAAACGTGGTCGAAGGCAGAAAAATTTAGATTAACCGGTTGTCTCACCGGTCATCCGCCCAGTTGACAGGAACAGTGCAAATTTTTTTTTTTTTGACAATTAACACATGTTAATTTTTATATATTCAATAAAACATATTTTCTGAATTTTTAAATTTTTTTTATGAGTTTTAATAGAATTTTGAGTTATGTGTTTGGTTATGAGTTGTAAGTTTTTGTATCAAATATCATATGTTACATCAAAAATTTCTTACTCAATTCAAAACTCTTTTAAAAATTCTTTTCAAAACTCATTCACCAAACAAATTTTTCACACTCAAATCATAATTTCAAAACTCATAAACTCAAAATACAACTCTATTTTCAAATCACATTTAGAAAACTCTACCAAACATAATCTTAAAGTTTTCATGTTTTAAAATGATATCGTTTTGATTAGAATAAAAGAAAAAAGAAAGAACGAAGAAAAATAGAACGAAAAAGAGTACAAAGAGAGGAAAAAACGAAGTCATTCATCACCATTACCAATTAATCCGTTGTAAAACCAATTTATTTTCTATAATAAAACTTGTACTGGTATCGAGTCCAGAGGGACTGGTCAATTGCACAAAAATCATATTTGATTTCTATATTAATTTGAGAGATCGTTTGTTATTAGAGCTTCTCTAAACTATCAAATAAACTACAAATTGGTTCTAAAAAATAATGATGATGACAATAAATTATAGGAGGTCTTGGGGCTTTTGAATCCACCACAACCTTGTAATGTGATTTTAGTACAAGAATTTTCACTTTTGGCGATTAAAATTTTAGTCGTCAAAAATTAATTTTTAGTAGCCGAATGGTTTTAGCGACTAAATTATTTGGTCGCAAAAGTAGTCGTCAAAAAATTGTCAATAAAGGTGGTTAGTGACTAAAATTATTTTATTCGCCAACTGTATACAATTCCCGACTAAAATTTTAGTCGTCAAAAGGTTGGATATTAAATTAAATTAGACCCTTTTCGGCGACCAAACTTTTAGTTGCTTAAAGTCCCACATTTTTAGCTACTAAAATTTTAGTCGGCAAAGAGTTCTTCTTTTGGCTATTAAAAATTTAGTTGCCGAAAGTTCCACATCTTTGGCTACTAAACTTTTAGTCGGCAAAGAGTTCCTCTTTTGGCTACTAAATATTTGGTCACCTAAGGTTCTACATTTTTGGCTACTAAAATTTTAGTCGGCAAAAGTGTTTTTATCCTTTAAGTTTTTGTTTTTAGCTAAGAAATATTTTAGTCGCCAAATGTCTATTTTTTATTTTTATTTTTTTTGGCTACTAAACTTTTAGTCGCCAAATATCTTTCTTTTTTTTTTTTTGCTACAAAACTTTTAGTCGCCAAATGTCTTCTCCCAATTTCTTTTTAGCTATTAATTATTTAGTCACCAAAAATATGATATTATGTTTTATCGCAAAATTATAATTTCTCCACAACCTGTTTATATTCAATACAACCTGTAATACGTATATAAACAAAATGGTACATACTATCAATCATTCCACAATCTGCATCCATATACCAAAAACAAATAACTTTAAATGTCAAAATCCATACAAATCAACTATTGTCCAAACGAAAATAATAATTCCATACAAAATATATCATACAAAAATCAAAACCCTTCGTATACAAAAAATACATTTAGTATCAAGCGAAATTACCATTTGGCATGGTACAAATTACCATCGTAATCTGTACCATGACAAAAGGTAATATATGTACGACGACAAAAGTTTTCTATAGACCATGACAAAACGTCCTATATGTACACCGACAAATGGCATATATGTACCATGACAGAAGGTGATTTATGCACCACGACAGTCATTATCTGTTGATTGCCAAAAGTTTTCTATATCAGTAATAATGAACTACACAAAAGCTGAGGACTACAACAGTATTATATTAATTCTACACAAAAGTGAAAATTCTTCTCCATACACTAATATAGATTATCCACAAGTCCACGCAACAAAGCCATCTACAAAGAAAAACAAAAAACGAAACATTAGAATTGGTCACAAAATATCAATTTAGTCAGCCATATGGAGCATGTTCTAACATGCATTTAAGGTAGAATAATCGAGAAATATCTTCTTGGAAATAAAAGAAAGTATATATATATATATATATATATGTATCATGCATTATTTATTCCAACCAACTGCACAAACAATGTAATATGTAATTTCTTCGTCCTATAAATATATAAAGGCAATTATTAGAATATGTAGATGTTATTTTCATAAAGTTGTCGCTTTTTAATCTAAGTGTTGCGAGTTTTTCGACTAAGTGTAAGGCGTATTCGGGGGCTGTTATGAATTTTCACCCCCCCAGAAAGCCATTTTTCGAGTAAGTTTACGGCGTATTCGGCTCTAACGCCCAACCTACAGGTCCGGATTACATTCCATCAATTGTCACAAGTCCTATTTGTCATGGGGGAACTGTCCGTGTGAGTCACACGGTGGTTCGGGGTCTGTTTAGAATTTTTACCCCCGAAACGCCTTTTTTTGACCAAGTTTAGGGCGTATTCGGCTCTAACTCCCAACCTACGAGTCTGAATTACATTTCGTCAGTTCTCATAAGTCCTATTTGTCATGGGGAAGCTATCCATGAGATTCACACGGTCATTCGGAGGTTGTTTTGAATTTTTGCCTCCGAAAAGCTCTTTTTCGAGTAAGTTTAAGGCGTATTCGGCTCTAACTCTCTACCTATGGGTCCAAATTATGTTCCGTCAGTTGTCACAAGTCTTATTTGTCATGGAGAAGCTATCCATGAGAGTCACACGGTGGATCGAGACAGCTTTGAATTTTCGACCTCGAAACGCCATTTTTCGACTAAGTTTAGGGGTGTAGTCGGCTCTAACTCTCTGCCTACGGGTCCGAATTACGTTCTGTCATTTGTCACAAGTCTTATTTGTCATGGGGAAGCTATGCATGAGAGTCACATGGTGGATCGAAAGCTGTCCGTGAGAGTCACACGGTGGTTTGGGGGCTATTTTTAATTTTCGCCCTCGAAATGCCATTTTTTGACTAAGTTTAGGGCGTATTCGGCTCTAACTCCCTACCTACGGGTTCGAATTACATTCTGTTAGTTGTCACAAGACCTATTTTTCATAGAGAAACTGTTCATGTGAGCCACACGGTGGTTCGGAGGTTGTTTTGAATTTTTGCCCCCGAAATGCCCATTTTCGAGTAAGTTTAGGGCGTATTTGGCTCTAACTCTCTACCTATAGGTCCGAATTACATTCCGAAAGTTTCCACAAGCCTTATTTGTCATGGAGAAACTGTCCGTGAGAGTCATACAATAGTTCAAGGGCTGTTTTGAATTTTCACACCCGAAACGCCCTTTTTCTTATTATTAATAATACCCACCTGCATTATATAACCCGAGTTTTTCTTAAGCCCGAGATTATTAATAGTTCCATTATTTTAATATAAGAACTCAAGTACAATGCCTTCTCTGTTTTCTTTTATTTTCTTGTTCTTTTTAATATTTTTCTTAAATTGTCCAAACACATCCTGAGGTAGCTCAAGAATAGGTTACTACGCCAATAAAGCTGATGTTTGTGAGTCAGTTTGAAGTTTTTAATAAAATTATTAACTTATTAAAGAGAATAAATGCTTAGCAATTGTTTAACTTAAACCACAATTGCAAGATTCAACACATCAGAGAATTCCACATTAAGAGTTGTTGAGCATTTTGCAACCCATGAAGAAATATACTAGAGATGGAAAACGACATTCAGCTTCATAAAAAAAGCTAAAAAGAAAAGAAAAGGAAAGTGAAGTGAAGCAAAGAAAAGCATATGAGATTGAAGTGAAGAATGCAGAAAATGAACATCCCATGAAGATCCAATGGAATCTGAGGACAAAGACATCTAATACGCTAACACAATCACCTCTAATGTAAAGTGTTTTAAAAAAAGATGATTTTTACTGTCTGTTCAATCATTTGTGGTTAGCGAAGAATTACTTTGACTAGGAATAATTACTGTCTAGTATGTTGCATTCAATGGTCATCATGGTGATGAAAGTTGAATGACTAGTTGGCCCCAACCTTTTTTACATTTTCCAAAACTTGACATTTATTGACCCCATCCTTCTTTAGAACAGGGAACATAATCTTCTGGCAACCTACATCAGAGAATCCCTTATTAAGAGTTGTTGAGCATTTTGCTGCCCATGAAGAAATATATTAGAGATGGAAAAGGACATTCAGCTTCATAAAAAAAGCTAAAAAGAAAAGAAAAGGAAAGTGAAGCAAAGAAAAACATATGAGTTTGAAGTGAAGAATGCAGAAAAGGAACATCCCATGAAGATCCAATGAAATCTGAGGACAAAGACATCTAATAGGCTAACACAATCACCTCTAATGTAAAGTGTTTTAAAAAAGATGATTTTTACTGTTTGTTCAATCATTTGTGGTTAGGGAAGAATTACTTTGACTAGGAATAATTACTGTCTAGTATGTTGCATTCAATGGTCATCATGGTGATGAAAGTTGAATGACTAGTTGGCCCCAACCTTTTTTACATTTTCCAAAACTTGATATTTATTGACCCTATCCTTCTTTAGAACATGGAACATAATCTTCTGGCAACCTGTGTCGTCGAAGTTAGTAACACTTCTAGCAGCAAATTAACAACAATAATAAACATGCATTGAGGACAAAAGAAAAGAAAACAAAGGGTTAACTATGCTAATGTCTGATTCTAGTGTAATAGGTTCTTGGAGAGCATATTGGAGATAAGGATTTGGATTAAACATGATGGGTGACAAGTAGCATCCTAGCAGGGTTGAAGATGACTCATTGTTTGGTTCAGGTGCTATTTGGAAAAAACTATCTGATCAAAGTATGACTATGTATCTCTCCTTTTTCATTCATTTTACCTCGATATGGTAATGGAAACTGTTCTAAAATCATATAAATGATGTAAAAAAACAGAACCAGTTTTATTCATGTGCCTTGGGGTTTGTAGGGAAGAAAGTCCAGAGGGTTGTGATCATTTAGGCTTCACACAGTTGCTTTCCCAACATTACCAACACCATAGATGTTATTGTTTTGGACTTTTTTTTTTTTTTTCTTTTTTGAACTAGTTTTAGACTGTTATTTTCCATGGCCATTTTTTGAGGGACTGCAAACCTACATAGATACATGCATACATACAACATATACAATATCCATTATTGGCTGTAATTTGTTAAAAAAAAAAAATCAAGATAACCCCTCACAACCACACCCCTTAGAATAATGAATAAATCAAAGGTGGTGTCATTTCTCCTCGTCCATGAAACGCCATTTTTCGAGTAAGTTTAAGGCGTATTCGGCTATAACTCCCAACCTACGGGTCCGGATTACATTCCGTCAGTTGTCACAAGCCCTATTTTTCATGGAGAAGCTATCTGTGAGAGTCATACGGTAGTTTGGGGGCTGTTTTGAATTTTTGCCCCCGAAATGCCCTTTTTCTTATTATTAATAATACCCACCTGCATTATATAACCCGAGTTTTTCTTAAGCCCGAGATTATTAATAGTTCCATTATTTTAATATAAGAACTCAAGTACAATGCCTTCTCTGTCTTCTTCTATTTTCTTGTTCTTTTTAATATTTTTCTTAAATTGTCCAAACACATCCTGAGGTAGATCAAGAATAGGTTACTATGCCAATAAAGCTGATGTTTGTTAGTCAGTCTGAAGTCATTAATAAAATTATTAACTTATTGACGAGAATAAGTGGTCAACAATTGTTTAACTTAAACCACAATTGCAAGATTCAACACATCAGAGAATCCCTTATTAAGAGTTGTTGAGCATTTTGCTGCCCATGAAGAAATATATTAGAGATGGAAAAGGACATTCAGCTTCATAAAAAAAGCTAAAAAGAAAAGAAAAGGAAAGTGAAGCAAAGAAAAACATATGAGTTTGAAGTGAAGAATGCAGAAAAGGAACTCTTTTGTGCTTCAACATTGACCACCTTTGGAAACAATAATGGGACGAAGACACGCTTAAGTAGATGGAGTTAATTTGAAAACTCTTGAAATTGAAATTGAGATTGATTTTCCCATAGGTTTGTAACATTGATGAAGTATAAGATAAGATAAATGGTTCTTGGAGAATGATTGTAACTCTAACCTCCTGATAGTTCCCAAGAGGGATCACAGTGGAATCTCCTGATACTAAAGCCGACTCACACAACTTTATCGCTCTATGCAGATCTTTCAAATGACCCCATTTGGGTTGCCTTAATAGTCCTAGACCAAAAGAGGAAATAATCCTTAAGTTTACTGAAGAACATATTATCTTTAAAATTTTATGTTTTCTTGAGCCATCTACATCTCCCTATCAGGAAAAGGAATGACATTTTCTTACGAGTCATGACAAAAATGATTGTAGAGAAGCTATCAACATGACTGTTGCAATCATTTTATTGTCGAACTTTCACTTTCATGTTGAGTTCCCCATCAACTGATAATATTTAGCTACTCTAATCAATTTGATCACCATCATAACCACTAACAACGCCACAATTATGGAGGGATATAGCTATTACTTAAAAAAAAAATGTCAACATGAGTAATTTTACTCCATGATAAACCCAATTCAATCAATCACATGTCTGACATCAATTTTACTCTATAATTATATTGGGTGGTATTATCTATAGGAAGATACATAAACTAGGAATATGAAAGGCTCTTCTAGGGGTGTGAGAGTCATGTACCAAGTATATTAAGGGCACTCTAGTGTGCTACAAGTAAAGTCACAAGAAAGATTAATAATATAGAAATATATTCTGATTGAATTCTAAGTTCATATTGAACGAACTCCTAATTCACAAAGTTGAGAACAAAGGTGAGTCAATGTTACTCTCCTAATCGGCAAAATTCTTTTGAAAGGGATTATAGGAGTGTGAGATTAATCTATCTACAAACTTCTATGTTAATCTTGTATAAAGGGCACTCTACTGTGCTACAAGTAAAATTAAAAAAAGAAATGTTAATAACATAGAAATATATTCTAATTGAATTCATTTATTTTAGTTCTGCCTTGTTAGTTATTCCATAAATGTAGTTCTTTTTTTCCTCCCATAATTGTATTTCTTGCTTTAAATTAAGGGGAATGCTAATTAATTTTGTAGAATATCATTAATGGCCATCCTATGTTAGTTTTTTCATTTGTAGTAAATTTGTGTAAAAAAATTAATCATTTGTCAGTCAAAATAACTTGTATTTCATTAACAGATGTAGGCTACTATGTTTCGGCCAAGTCTTTCGCATAGGATTGATGTAGTCTTTATACCAGCAACTGCAGAAACACTTTATTCAACCAAAAAATATTTTCTCTATATCTACCCAGTGTCATTCAAGAAGGGAAAAAAATAGAGCCTAAGCATCAACAACTAAAATTTCCTCTCATCAACTATATAACTCTAAAGCATATATGATGAGCTTATCTTAGGTGAAAGTTGAAGACTTAAAAGCATAATAAGAAGAAGAGCAACTACTGCATGTTAACCTCACGGATGGCAGACACATTCCTAGCTTTCTCCAGCACTTTAAACCCTGGTGCCTCCGAGTTTAATATTACTGGTTTCATTCCTTCTCTAAGTAACCTACAGGAAAAACTGCAAAATTGAACTTAAAAGTCAGAAATGTTAGTATTAGACTTGAAGTCTAACTGATGTGGAAAGTCATATCTACCAATCATACCCAATATTAATTGCAGTTTTATCTCCTGTCAAAACCCATATTTTTATTCCAGCTTGTGCAAGCATTCAGAACCTGTGCCAAAGCACCCAAAACAAATCACTCATAATGATGATGATAACAATAAATAATATGAAATTAAACATTAATCAATAAAACCAATACCCAATATCATAAAAAAATTGTGGATGTTTATATACAATACTCAAGACGAATTTGTGAGGCAACATGAAATTGGTTGCGTTGGAATTCAAAATAAGGTTCTCAGCATACTGAGATGGTAGCTTTAGTGGGAAATCAATAGCCCAAAAAAAAATTGAAAAAATTGGCAAACAACAAGAATGCTATATATGAGAAAGCATCACTACCTTGTCCAATGCTGCTGTGATGAAGTCAACAAGTTCTGGAACAATAAGAACCTGAGCTCCCCTTTCTCCTTGGGCATAGCAATGAATATTAAAACCTAACTGGCAATCATTAAGCATCAACCTAAACATAATTCATAAGAGTACATTAAGGATGGTAATAATTTATTGATTATAAAAATCAAAAGATGCTAGGTAATAAAAAAGGAATCAGAAAAACTGAGGAAAATTATAATTAAAACATTCTCTACCAAAAACTGATAGCACTTTTATTTGATAATTTCTATTTTTGAATACATGAGATTACATACAATGGATTAGGGCTTTGAAACTAATGAGAGAGAACGGAAAAATAGGGGGAAAAAGGTATCAAACCCTAAAATCAAACCCATTTACAACATTAAACCCATAAAATTCTAGCAAAGAAAACCACTTCAAACAAACCCATTTCAGAAGTGAAGACAAAATTAAACTGAATGGGTAGAATAAACGACCCTAAAGCAAGAGTTCACAGTTGGGGAAATAGAAGAAGGGGTAGAGAGAGAGCGAGATAGAGAGAGTCAGAGCAAGACAGAGAGCGAGAGAGTAACAGAGCAAAAGCGAGTGAGAGAGCGAACCTGTTAGCGGCGGTGGCGATGCTAATTTGTGGCGTACGGGGACCAACGATGCTGAGGATGTGCGGTCGTGAGGTTTGATCACTGTGAGGTTTGTTGATTTGCAGTGGTGAAGTTGGTTGAGACAGAGGATCTGTGGTTGTGGTGTATACACAAAGAGGGTAAAAGTGTGAGACAAATGCGCAAATATGAAATTACTCCTTCTATAAAATGTTGAGCTTCCGCGACTAAATGATTTATTTGTCGGGAAATGTATAATTTCATGCCATTTGGCGACTAAATATTATTTTGGTCGCTAAAAAGGGTGCAAAAAATCTGACTAAATATTATTTTAGCCTAAAAAATTAAATAGGTTCTTCATTTATAGCTTTAAGCTTTTATGGAAGTATAAAAAATTGGTGGGGGTGAAAGCTTAATATACATTAGAAGGTAAATCATTGCCCTTCGGTTTTGGTGGGGTGAAATTGGCAGCTAGTTTAGCTTGGGACAAAAAAAAATTCATGTATGCTCATGTGCATGTGTGGTAGTTGCAGAGTCATGTAGATGGGATTGGTATATTAAATCTTTGTCTAATTATGGTTGATATATTTGGAGAAAATGAAAGGTCTACACAAGTGATTTGCCTTGGGACATAGATGATGATTATTGTTTTTTCGTCCCACTTCACACCCGCATCCTCCAATCCACCCCACATGGATTTTTTCCATCTTGATTAAGAAGTAGGGTGGGAACCAATTTTACTTTCCCTATCTCATTCTATTCAAACCCCATCTCAATTTTATTTATTAAATATATTTATATATATAATTTAATTTTTTTTAATATAATAAAAGTAGAATATTAAAATATTATAGCCAATATTTATTTTCACTCATTTATTTATTATAATACATCTTTTAACTCTCATTAATTATAAATTATTATTTATACTTTTACTAAAAAAATTTATTTGTAAAGTTACAAAATTAACTTGCTCATGCCCTCCCCGCTATGATATGGGCAGGGGTGGGAACGGAGGATGACAAACTAGTTCCAAACCTATTCTGTTGCCATTCCTACCCATTGCTATCAGCTGCCATCCTTGATAACCTCCTTTGCCAACCACATCCAACCATCATCTCCCTCAATCGCTAATCACCTGACATCACCACCAACCATTTCTTACCGGCGATAAACACCTTCGGCCACCACATTTTCTTGAAAATCACTTTCAACCAGCACTTTATAAATTAAGACAAATATTAAAAACTAAATAATAGCTAAGAATCTCTCTATCTATAAATAAATAAACCCAGTCACAAACCTAAAATCCTAAATTCTAAATGAAGATAAAATTTAAATCACAATTATACCACTTTATCAATTTATAATAGGTTTGAACAATTTCAAACAGGAAAATGATAACACTGTGTTAAAGAAATATTAAAATATATGACAAGTACATGAAAATTGCAAGAATTTTTTTTTCATAAATCCATGTATAGGACTTATTTACCTAAAAACTCTTACATTTTGTTTTTCTTATAACTCATTTAATCCTATGGCATACAAAATTACATAAACACAAATATTTCAATCACACATGTTTTGGAGTTCGAATTGTAAACTCCTAAGTAATGATATACTAGGAAGGTAACTTTCTAAAATCTCCAAACATGAATTTATTGTGGTGTTTTGAGAAGTTGGTGAAATGTTATCTTTTTAGTTTTTTTAGGCCTATTTTGGGAAGATAATAAAAAGTGACATTTTAGCTTTTAACCAAGCTTTTAACTTTTTTAGACAAATGATTTGAGAAGTTGATAAAAAGTTACTTTTGACTTTTTTAGATTAATATTTGTTTATGGTGTCAAATCACAATAAAATGACCAAACTATTTCCATTCAATTAAAAATATTTACAACTCCATCCATATAACACATTTTGACCCATGAGGGATAGAATTGTAATTTCATCAGTGACTAAAAACCAACTTCCCAAATGAAAAAAAAAAAATACAAAAAAGCCAACTTTTAGCTTTTGCTACAAACCTAAAAAAATGGCTAAAAGCCAAGTTCCCAAAACACCCCCTAGCCTATTTTGTCTTTTTGTGGATAGAAAATGTAAGAGGTGATGTGATCAAAAATGGGTAAAAAGCTAAAAGTTGCCTTTTTATTTTGTTCCCAAAAGACCCCATTGCTAAGAATATCTTAAATCAATATTTCATTCTCATTGTGGAATCCTATTATTGCAAATTTCACTGCAATTTTGACAAGTATCCGTTATCATCCTAGTCGAGCTATCTTACTTTAGATATTGAAAAAAAAATAAAGCAAAAGAAAGCGAAAAAAAAAAGAAAGTAAAGTAAAGAAAAAAAAAAAGAGGGTGCATGAATTCAATATTTTTATTCCGACTAAATAATTATAATGACAGAGAATTAGTGCAATTTCTCAAACATTAAAAATAATATATATTAAATTCAAATCTTAAAATGTGCAAGTGTAATTTATCTTTTTTTTATCAAAAATGTTTGGGAGTTCTAAACTATGAGCTGTAAAGGAGCACTATGGGGTGGATCCCACTCATTGATGTGTTGTTTTTGCCTTAGTTTTTCTTTTTTCTTTTTATTGTTTTATTTTTTTTTAATTTTCACCTCATTAGTGTTCAATTAGAACTCCCAAACTAGATGGATGAATCATTATAGCGACCCCGGTCTTTTCCCATTTGATTATTGTATCCGGACTTAGGTTCCGTAGCTCCTGCCATTGTATTAAGATTGTTACCGTCCTTTAATTTCCTATTTCTGAGTTGGGAGATGCAATGGGCAGGTTTATAGCAGGTTGGTTGAGCTTGGGAGCAATGGGTTGCTGCCCAGAATTTTGACCCTTCGCTCGAGCGAGCATCTCTTCGCTCGAGCGAGCTCTTTGTTTTGGTCCGTCGCTCGAGCCAGGGTTTCTTAGATCTTTTATTAAAAAGATAGAGTGGGTCGAGGGCTTCCATTTAATCTGAATTGTTGGTAGTTTGGAGCACTTTGGAGTTTGGGTCTTCATCTCCATCTTCTCTTTTGGGGCTATTTCTTCGAGGTAGGGATTTCCTACTCCATTCTATAAGTTTTGTTCTAAGTTTTGGTATTTTGATATGTTGGGGATACCTTGGTAATTTTGGGAAAAACCCTAGTTGTATAATTAATTCTTGAAATTGGGAAAATATGGTTAAATTCATGGAATTGGGGAATTCATTGATTAAATGGCGTAGTTGGTTAATTTAAATCACTCGTCTATTGAATTGTTGGTATATTTATTTCCAAGTCTAGAAATAACTGTTTTGGGCTATCGGTGGAGGATAGTCGTGCTTGTTGTAGACACTGCATGTGGATTAGGGATAACTGAAACTAATCATTGATTAAGTCATCAATTTTGACTGCTGAATTAATACAGACATTATGTGTATTGATTGTGTGTTGTATATGTTATGTGTTTGCATACATTGTTTTGTGTGGGAGGAGATAGGGGATGTACTCCACGGTTTAGGGGAAGATAGGGGATGGACCTCTAAACCGGATTTTGTTTGGGAGGAGATAGGGGATGGACTCCATTAGCATCACTTTTATGTGTGCTTATTTATATTGAAGTGTTTTATTGATACAGCACTAAAATGTGTATCAAACTGGAAGTATGAAGTGTTTTGATTTGAGCCTGAGTCTCATCTGTTTGTTGACACTGGATGAATGTGAATATATTATGTATGGTTCGCTGTTGTAAGATTGGCCAGGTTCTGAGCCATATTGATAATGTTGGAAAGTAAAACATGTCTTAGGCATTAGTGTCATGAAACTGTATAATGATGTAATTGATTATCTCGATTAACCATCTATTGAATGCTATTGCTTTATTCAATACTTATATTTGGTTTAGTATATTTCTACTGGGCTGTGGCTCACCCTTTATGGGAACATCATTTTCAGGTCCAGGTGATAAGCTACCTCCCAGGACTTAGCTTGGAAGGAGTTGAATTTTGAAGACTATCTTTAGTTGTTTGTTTTTATTTGATAAATAAACAAGCCTAGGGCTTTATTTGTATTTGAGTTAGAACTCATATTTTGTATCCAAGTGTTGGCTTGGAAAGATGTAAGCCCATAGGGCATTTAATTTGATGTTACATGTAATGTCTTTATTTAGTAATACTCTGATGAATGAATTAATAAATTGTTTTCTTTAAGTAATGCATGTTGATGATATACATATAATGGGTTTATTTTGAGGGCGTTACAATCATTATTGTTTTTTTATAAATCAAAACATATTTAATAATACATGTGACTTTATGGAATAATAAATAGAGCAGGGCCCTCTCTTTCTACTGTCAAATCATAATCATAAACATAACCGCAGTGATTCTAAAAATAAAATTTTAAATAGAGTTTTACTAAATTGATAACTTAAAAAAAAATGAAATTAAAATATCACATCAAGATACAACAATGATTCATTCCTCTAATTTAAGAACTCTAATTAAATACTAATAAGATAAAAATTCAAAAAAAAAAAAAAACTAAAATTAAAACCAAAATATCACATCAATAAATAGGAACCACTCTCGAAAACTCTTTTAAAACTCATATCCCAAATATTTTTGCATCAAGATAAAATCCACATAATTATCTCATCATTAGAACAGCTCTAGAGCACTTGCCCAAGAGCTCTTAAACAATTTTCTAAACATAAATGAAAGAAGACAATAATGGAGTCCTATCTCAGTGGCCTACTTTGCACTCATTTCTCAGCATTTCGGTGGCATCTAGCTAGTTAGCAGGACTAAAGAAATTGAACTCATCACCTCGCACTTCTTGCTAAAAGGGAATGGGTGGTTGTGTATTTGCAAAGGCTTATTTTATAAAAGTTAATTTTTTTTATTTTTTTAAAAATAATATATAAAAGAAAAAAAATGATATGATTTAAAAAGTTAAAAAATTAAAATTAAAAATTAACTTTCAATTAAGTTACCAAAACTAGCTTGAGAAATAAAAGAGAAATGACAAAAGGAAAATGAAACGAAAACGAGTCAAGTGATGGGGTTTTAAAGAAAATATGACCTTTTTTTATTTTAATGAAATTTTATTGCACAAACTGCACATCAATGTTGGGGTGGGCGAGATAGGTGACTGCATTGAATCCCTAATTTTGACAAAATTTAAGTACACTTTCAAATAATGTTTGAGTCTATATGATTAGCAAGATTAATAATAAAAAGATTAATAATTTATGAAATTAATATAAAATTAATTATTTAATTGGATTAGTGTCATGCCCCACTTTTTATTACTCGAAATCATTACCAAATTCATTACTTTAATTCAAGTTCAGAGATCACATGCGGAAATAAACTCAAATGTTCGACTAATAGAAATGAATAACCATTCTCTCATTCGTATGCAAATTAAATACAACATGAGCATACGGAATAAATTGCTCTTGGGTTTACATCATTAAAGAGTCAAGAAGAAGGGTATAACCCTTCTTTCATAAATGACATTCTGCCAACACAAAAGAGGCCCTGTGGCCAACAAATATGAAGATCCAAAATCTTGTAGCACATCCTGATTATCACCTGAAAAAGATTCAATAACGTGGGATGAACATATAGTCCAGTAGGGATCTCAACATGGTTCTCAATAATAACAACTTACAGATAGTTATGATTATGAATGCTCAATCTCATACTAGAGTAGTAAGGTGGCAGTTTATACAAAATATACATATGTATGAACTTTTCTCAAAATCAGCCATTTCATTCAACACTGAAACCAATTCACCTTTCTTTTCTTTTCATTACCCCTCTTTCCCAAACTTTCATTTCAATAACAATTCTAGAAAACAGTTTCACCAAGCCCATTACTTTCCCCCATTTTCCGTTCTTACAACCAATTTCCCTTTTTCAAAACATATTCAGAAATATTTAATTCCTTCCCACTTTCCAAAATAACATAAAATATTATTTATGTTGGTTCCCAACACATTCACATCTATACATGCATTCCTTTAGTAAAAAGGGAAATAACAAATTATCAACATGTGTACAATCAACAAATAAGGCAACTTGGCCTTTCAAAACCATAACCATCATAACTCATGACATACTCAGATACACTGAGACAAAGATGATAAAAGCTCTACTCTTCCTGCCATAAGCACGGTAAGTTAAGGATACACCTTACAATCAAATGACTAGCCATATTCTCCAGACACAAGCTGGAAGGTAATGGTACCTAGTCCAAGTTCTCCAGGCGCTAGCTGGAAGGCACTAGTACCCCTCATTCTAAGCGCGGTATATAACACCAACCATCTCAATATAACAAAGCACAACCAATAAGTGTAATACATACACAATGATTCAACCCAACAATGTCATCCTCCACCGATGACCAAGGTCAAAACCTCTAGATGCATGTATTCAGTACACCTATTAAAAGAGACTCAACTCTCAAGCGATCTTAAACCCAACAATGACACCGGTACGATAGTTAGAGATAAAACCCCCAAATGTGTGTATTCAACACTCATGATACAATAGTTCAATACTCATATTTATTTTCCAAGACTCATATAGAGTTAACATTTCATCTTCCGTTTTCAAGATCAACCCTCATAATTTCCCAAGTAGACATGTTCCACCACTTATTCCCAAAACACTTTTCTCATTTCACAAAACCAAATCCATTCTTTTCATTTCATAAAACCAATTTCATGGATAATAAAGCCATAACCCATCTTAGTTCAATACGTTCATTTCAAAATAACCCCGATGCCATAGTTAATCCCTTAGTCATCAATACTTTTACACAACTCATATTAACAATAGTAATTTACAAATATTGTTCAATCATCCCCCCTCTTTAATTTACCAAATCAAAATATAATTTAGGGCTTTCTCTTCTTTCAACAATATCATGCTAGATCACCCAGAGTCTGCAAAGTGAAAAGGAGAAGTGTTAAGCACAGATCGATGGGCCGTACTAAAAGTAACAAAGGTAAAATAAATGTTGTCCTAGCTCGGCTACGTATGATACTTTTCCTTCTTAGCTCGGTTTGAGCGAAGGACTTTAGCCCGGCTAGGTAAATGATAAGTTCGTAGCCCGGTTGAAGTTTATAGTGCCGCATTCTTAGTTCGGTTTTGACTAAGTCAGGGAGCTGGTTTAGCCCCAAGTTATAGCTCGACCAGTGTTTGAGGCTTTCTAGCGCGGTATTGCGCAAACCTAATACAGTTCGCTAGCTCGGCTAAATGAAACATAAGGTACTTAGACCTATTGAAACTACAGGTATGGTGTGAAGTTTTAGCCCGGTTGTTAGAAGAATTATCCAGTCTGGCTAAGCTTGCACCTAATACAAACAAGATCCTAGTTCAGTTGGAGTGTGATTTTGGATCTAAAACGTCCCATTTCAATTTGTTCGCAAATCCAGTAGGTGTGATTACTATTCAAAAGGTTCTTACTCATTACAGAGAAAACCATTTGAAAGTGTTGTGAAAAAACACATATACAAAAGATACATGTTGCTAGTCTATATAAATAGAAAGCAAAAGAGGATTGAGTTACTTACGGATTGAAGACGGAAGGATACAAATCTGAAACCACGAAGATGGTGATGAGGACGCGAGCTTTGCAGGTACTGAGGTTGGACTGATATACAAACAGGTCCGCTCGAGTGTCAAAAGCTCGCTTGAGCGTGAAGCCCAAAATCTGGACATCAACCCTTGGTTTCCAAACACAACCAACCTATTTCAAACCTGCCCAACACGACCCAAGACTCATATACAAAGAGTAAAGGACGAAAACGGGAATAAGACAACAACACATCCACGGAACCGAGTTCGGAATACAATTAAACAATGAAGGAAAAACCGGGATCACTATAATTAGTGAGATATATAATTTTCTCTTGTACACGTTTGGTTTGTAATAGATATGGAAATATATAATCTAAATATAATTTCCTCTTGTTTATGTTTGGTTTGCAATAAATTATATGTATGTTTTGTGTTATTAGTCATGGGATTAAAAAAATGGGTCAATTTTATTAGATAAAATGGGTCAATTTTGTTAGCTAAAATGGCCATTGGGATCTAATATGAATAATAAAATTTGTAACCAAATAATAAAATGTGAATCTCATGGATTAATAGTCTTAATCTTATGCTATGATCCACCCAATCAAACAAGCCCTTATTATTAATAGATCTAAAAATAAAGTTTAACTCAATTTATTTAATTCCATAATTCAAATTAAAAAGGGCACTTAGGTGACTGAAATCTTTTTGGGTTAAAAAGATATTATTTGTCCAAAAAACACTTATTAATTAAAAAAGAAAAAGAAAAAGACTCCTACTTATTCAAAATTTATCTATCTGTTTATCTGCCTAAATGTCACTTATCTGTCCAAATGTCACCTATTTATATACGTATTTCCTATCTAATCAAAATGTCACTTATCTGTAAAAATGTCATCTATTTGTATACGTGTTTCCTATCTAATCAAATATTAGTTATCTATACACGTGTTACATATCTAATCAAATGTCACTTATTTATATATGAATCTATTCACCTATCTGTCCACCTCACCGTCCACTAGCTATTAGCCGCCAGCGATTTTTTTGAACAAATTTTTGACAATTTTTTTGACGACTTTTCAATATGTGTCCTCATCATAAAATAAATAAAATAAAAAATAAAAATAAATAAACCTTGGATCAAATAACATATGACCCATAAGAATGGACTTTTACCAATTAACTCAATCAAAAGGTGTTTTCTTTATTTATTTTTGGGCCATTTACATACAAGTCCCATTTTGTGAACTTATAATCCATTAAGTCCTAGATAAAATTATGTGCTCCTTCAAGTCCCATTAATTTTTAATAGACCAATTTACCATTCCCTCTTCCTTCCTCGACTCAAGTCCTAGATAGATGGCACCGAAGGCTTGGGGGAGGACGAGGAGGCCGAGGGCTTCGGAGGGGTCGTGGAGGAGGAATCGAGAGCGGTAGGAGAGATCGGAGTCGCTAGATTTGGGGGAGTGCTTCGAGAGGAGCCCAGGGAAGTGAGACGCCGCTACGGGGTCGTCGAAGAGGTCTTCGCCGCCAATCAGATCGCAGGGGTCGAAACGGAGAGGTGTTTCCACGTGGAATGACGGTCTGGATAGCCTCATTACCCTGAAGGCCAGTGAGTGCGCCACCTGCGTACTGCTCATCTCTCTCTCTCTCTCTCTGTGCTTCGAATGCTATTTGAATTGAATTGAAACTATATATACATACAGAGCTCTCTCTCTCTCTCTCTCTCTCTCACTGTTTTCACATAGATGTCAATTGGGGTTTCAAGAATTTCCAAATTAGCCTAGTTTGGTTTGATTTAAAAATAATTTTAATTTTTTGGCTGGAACATTGCTCCTGCGGATCATAGATGGAACCAACATAGATGCCACTGCCATTAGAGACAGAGAGAGAGAGAGAGAGAGAGAGAGAGAGAGAGAGAGAGAGAGAGAGAGAGAGTTTTTTGAAATTGAGAACCTTCTCAGTTTATAATATTCTCAATTTTAACCATGAAAAAATTGAGAAATTTCACAAAATTGATAATTATAAATTTCTTAGTTTTGATAGTTTTGATAATATTTTCAGTTCATACTAGAAAAAAAATTGAGAAATTTCTTAGTTTTGATAATTATAAATTGAAAACATTCTTAGTTTTGAAATTGAGAACATTCTCAATTTTGGGATTAAAGAGAAAAATGTCTTTTTACATGTAAATGGGACTTATTGGTTCAAAAACTTTTTGACAGGACCTAAGCTACCACAAAATATGTAGATAGGACTTTTAGGTAATTAATCCTTTGTTTTTTAATTTATTTTTTTTATATTTTGTCAATTGCTAAGAGTTTACAAATATAAGATAATTATCTAGAGTCCAAACACAATACAACACATACCTAATATCGAATACCCCAACAACGAACCCAACAAATAGCCTTTTAATTGAAAGAAATCAATAATACAGCAACAACGCAACATGGGTGGCTAAATACGATGGTATTTGATAAAATTGAAAATTGAAAATTAACTATTAAAAATTAAATGTTGAATTTTTTAAGTTAAAAAATTATTTGATAAAAATTTCAGTGCTGAGCTAAAAATAAATTGTTTAATATATATAAGTTCAAATTTAAAAATTATTATTTTCAAATTGTATATCTCAAATTTTATATTGTGATGGTGGTGGTAGCGGCGATGGTCGCATAGTGGTGATGGCGATAGCGATGGTAGTGGCAGTAAAATAATGGTAATTCTTATGGCAACAATGACAATGGTGATAAAGGTGGTGGTTGTAGTGGTGATGGTAACATGATGGTGGTAGTGGTAGTAGTGGTTATGGCATAGTGGTGGTGGTGGTAGTATTGGATGTGGCATGGTGGTGGTGTAGTAGTGGTAGCAGTGGTGGTAGCAGTGACTGTGACATGGTGGTGGTGACGGCGGCGACGACGACGATAGCGATGGTGGTGGTAGTGGTTGTGGCGGCGGCGGTAGCAATGGTAATGGTGGTAATGGCAGCGATAGTGGTAGCAGTAGCATGATGGTGGTGTTTGTGGAGGTAGTAGTGGTGGTGGGTTTATAATAGTATATATTAATGCTTATGTAAAATAGTTATAAATTTAATTAGAATTAAGTAAGTTTCATATAATTTCAAATTTTTTTTTTAAAGTTTTAGCATTTATTTTAAGAGACTTTAATTTTTAAGTGATATCAAATATAACTATCAAACGAGTTTGATTGATTATCACTTAATATATTTAATTTTAAGTGCTGAATGAGGTTACCAAATGAGATAATTGTTGAAAAGTCCAAACTAATGAGGGTATAAGGCATTAGGTTCAATGGATATTTTTGTTGGTGAGAGGTCCACTCTTTGTGAAATAGTTTGGTGGGAAGGTATTTTGTTTGTTTTGAAGAACATTTTGTTTCCAATTTTACCCATTAATTTATCTGTTGACTTTCATTGACTATTTGTTCAAATTGTTTTCTTATTTGTTCAAAACTTTTTTCCTATCTGTTCAAATTTATATCAATCTATTTAAATTTTTTCCATCTGTCCAAAATATTTGTGTAAATTTTCTCTCTGTCCAAATTTTTTATGTGTAAATTTTCTATCTATTCAAATGTTCTTATATGTTCAATTTTTTTCTTGAAATTCTTTTATATGTTCAATTTTTTTCTTGAAATTCTTTTATATGTTCAATTTTTTTCTTGAAATTCTTTTATATGTTCAATTTTTTTCTTGAAATTCTTTTATATGTTCAATTTTTTTCTTGAAATTCTTTTATATGTTCAATTTTTTTCTTGAAATTCTTTTATATGTTCAATTTTTTTCTTGAAATTCTTTTATATGTTCAATTTTTTTCTTGAAATTCTTTTATATGTTCAATTTTTTTCTTGAAATTCTTTTATATGTTCAATTTTTTTCTTGAAATTCTTTTATATGTTCAATTTTTTTCTTGAAATTCTTTTATATGTTCAATTTTTTTCTTGAAATTCTTTTATATGTTCAATTTTTTTCTTGAAATTCTTTTATATGTTCAATTTTTTTCTTGAAATTCTTTTATATGTTCAATTTTTTTCTTGAAATTCTTTTATATGTTCAATTTTTTTCTTGAAATTCTTTTATATGTTCAATTTTTTTCTTGAAATTCTTTTATATGTTCAATTTTTTTCTTGAAATTCTTTTATATGTTCAATTTTTTTCTTGAAATTCTTTTATATGTTCAATTTTTTTCTTGAAATTCTTTTATATGTTCAATTTTTTTCTTGAAATTCTTTTATATGTTCAATTTTTTTCTTGAAATTCTTTTATAATTTTACGTTGTGTCATTGTTTCTTGTTGTTTCGCCTCTTGTTTTACTTCAATTCGTTTCTTCATGCTTGTAAATCTGAATTTTGGGTTGTGTTCATGGTTTGGTTGCAAAGTTTGTGGAAATTCAGGTGAATTAGGGTTCACTGATGTACTGGCTTGTCATTTATAAAGAAAAAAAAATTCAAGGAAAGCGGAGAGGGAGGAATCCATTTTTTGGGGCTAAAAATTCATCATTTTGTTGTTTGTGTTTCATTATGTTTAAGGTTTTGTTGGAAAGTTTGTGGAAATTCAGGTGAATTAGGGTTCGCTGACGTACTGGTTTGGCATTTTTTTTCTGGGTTCTAGACAATGAGAGAGGAAAAGAGAAGGAACTGGTCAAGGGAGAAAGTGATTTTTTGGTGCTTATTTTAGCATTTTCTTGTGTTGTGTTTCATTCTTTCCATGAGCCAGACAGTGAAAAATTGAGTCTTTTGCCATTTAGTGTCATTCGTTTTGGACAATAAGTAGTTCGATGCATTTTTTTTTCCGGGTTCTAGACAGTGAGAGAGGAAAGAGAAGGAACTGGTCTAGGGAAAAGTAGTGTTTTTGGGCTTATTTTAGCATTTTCTTGTGTTGTGTTTCATTCTTTCCATGAGCCAGACAGTGAAAAATTGAGTCTTTTGCCACTTGGTGTCATTTGCTTTGGACAATAAGTAGTTCTGAAGTATTTTCTAGGACTTCTGTACTCAATTTTAACTTCCCAATTCCCTCGAGGTGAAGATTGGGGACTAATTACTCTTCAGCTTTCTTTAGTGAGTTTTTATTTTTTTTCTCATGGGAGTTGGGAATATTTTCTCTTTTATTTTCTTGGGGAAAACATGAACTTGAACAAATTTCTGCTTGGAAATTTGATTTAAATGGAAGTCTGAGGTTAAGAATTTTATTTTTAAGGTATGAAGTTGAATTTCTTTCCCTGTTTGGTAAGAGAAGAATAGTAGGAAAGTAGGTTTAGGTTGAGGTTGAGGTTGAGGCCTGCCAAATAATAATGTTTAGGATATTTGAATGGAATAGGGTTTTTGATAGTTTTGTCTAAAATTAAGGCCCGACATTCGCGAAGTTCCAATTAAGAATCATTAAAAAGAGTAGTGGTTCTTTCTCATGAATTCTGCTGAATTAAGCATTAATGTAGTAATACAGGTGTAGAACGTGTGGTGGCATTGCTCATAATGACACCGCCTTGTCATCCTCTTCAATATACTTAATATATATATGTATATGTATTTATATAAAGAAACAACCTTTACTTTTTTTTTTCTCTTCATTTTGGAAAAAAAAACCATAATGTTTTGAAGTATCTGAAGCTGTTTTCTAGCTAAAAGTCTAATTGGAAATCAAAATTTAAAGTTAACAATATCTGAACTTGCAAGTATTAATTCCCCCAAATTACCAAAGCATCTTTAGTGGACTGCTCCTTCTAGGTCATGTAAAATAACATTAGTGGATTCCCTGACAAAATTGGGTAAAAGAAAAAAACAGAAAAAAATCATTTCTCCTTTTCTACCTTTTGGAAACATCATAATTCAACAAAAAAATTTTTAGACTAAGCGCATTTGTTTCTCTTAATTATGGTACTTAATAATGGATAGCCAAATACCACAAACGCCACTGTTTTCCTTAGCTGCTGTGTGTTCTTGCATATGCTGGAATTGCATGACAACCACACTGAAACCAGAGAGATCCATTGATGCAAGGAACATCTTGTCATTTTATCATTACTTGTCTTATGATTTTGATAGGTTTTGATAAACAACCACTTTCAGTGATAAGATTTAAATTGAGCTGATTGCCTGCTTGCACTTAGTCTTACATTAAGTTATTGAATTCTATGACTTCCAACTGATTGTGTCTTGATCTTTGGGTAATTCATGATCAACCGGAAGTCAAAAGTTTGATCAGGAGGGCAGATCTTGAGTGTAAAAAAGGAATTATGAATTTGCATGATGTAAATGGAGAAAAAAAAAAAGAAGAAGACACAGGAGATCAACCAATTGAGTTTCCACAATGTTTGATTGATAAAAGTTGCTCGTCTATTCTATTCTATAGCAATTTCAGTGTTGAATTGCTACATGCATATGTCCATAACAAAATTGGGAGTTGAGACGACCATTTTTGCATTAGTCACGAAGTTGCTAATGTGTTTAGTCATAAAAGGTAGATTTAGGCCTCGTTTGGCAAGTGGTGATTTTAGTCTAAAAGTCACTAAAAAAAAAAAGAAAAGCCAACAACTTATACCAAAAAGTCAAAGATTCTATTTTTTCTCTACTTTTTGCACATCTTTTCGTAAAAATCAAAAAGTCATTCCAAACATAATATTTTTTTTTTACATCATATTTTAACAAAAAAGTTAAAAAGTTACTAAAAAAGTTTGTTCCCAAATGAGGCCTTCGTTCATACTGGAAGTGCTAAAAGGATAAGGGTGAAATAAAAAAGGATATGAGTGCAAATAAAATTGAGATAACTAATGAATTGTGGTTAAATTGATGATATCACTGGAACATTATATTTATTAAAAAAAATAAATAAAAATTTACTGGAACATTTTGAATAATTGAAAAAAAACTGTAATATGCTCATGAGATGTCTTTGTAATTCGTTGTCAAACGGTGATGTGCAACTGGAACTTGCAATGGACTAATTGAATAAAAACATCATCTATGTCTTCTATATTGGCGGAGCAGGAAATTTGTTGATGTATCACCTCCTCACCCCCTGATGGACTCCTAAGTGAGCTGCTCATTCTCATCAGAAATTGGTACTAAGTACTGGTATTTAAGAATCAGTTTAAAATTTTTGAAGCCCAATCAGCACCACAGCTCTCCCTCCTATCAAGGGTTCAAATATGCAGGGAATACTTTTTCATTGCCCATGGTTGGTAGTGGCTCTGGTGAAGTGCTACATCTAACCTTCTTTGTAAGGTGCTGTGTTTCATGTTTCATGTGTGATTATTAAGGGCCGGAAATTGTTCCAAGTAGGGTGTGACAATGCTGGCCAATTATATTGCTTGAAATGCCCTTGAACTCCTTTAAGACTTTGATTTTTGACATTACTGTTTGCATGCTGTATCCAGGGTTTGAGTTTGGAAAGAAAAAATGGTACTTTAGTTTTTGTAAATATTGCAAAATATGTGTGAGAAAGTGGCTTTAGACATAGGAAACTGGCCTTTGCAGTGGAGAGCCAACATCTTTTTATATAAACGTGAGAAAATCAAAATGTTGATTTGTGATATCATATTCATTTTACTCAAGTAGGAACTCTTTTATGTGTACACTGCAATTATGGACCACAAGACTTCTATTATTTAATTTCGGGAGTAAGGATAACAGAAATGAATTCTAGAGGATTAATGCGATACAAACATAATTTTTATGCAGATTTTTCATAAATAATGATGTGGCTGTTTATGGTCCTTTTTATCTTAAATCAAAACATCCATCATTGTAGCTTATAATTTTAAAAATACCACTGCCACATTATTCTGGATAGGTTTTCGGTACAAAAGTTCTATCTTTGGATCATTTTCCATTCTTGAGTGGCCGATATAATTTTCAAAACCCTTCTATTGACATGCAGCAAGCTGCAACATGTCTTTCTGAGTTGGATCAATCACCGACAAAGTCAATATTAAAGTCCATGCAGCCTTTTCTGAATGGGATCGCTAAACCAGGACTTCTAAAGCATCAAGATAGGGAAGTTGCGCTTCTTGTTGCTACCTGTTTTTGTGAGATAACTCGGATTACTGCACCTGAAGCTCCTTACAGCGATGATGTTTTAAAGGTACTAGTTCTTAAAAATCAAATAATAAATGGAGTTGGTGCATGCAGTCTGTGTATAATCATCTACTTTTTTGCTTGTTAATCCCTGTGATTTCTGTATGATCTACAGGACATTTTTCATTTAATAGTCAGCACCTTTAGTGGTTTAAATGATACCAGTGGTCCATCTTTTGGAAGGAGAGTTGGCATATTGGAGACTCTTGCAAGATATAGATCATGCATTGTGATGTTGGATCTTGAATGCGATGATCTAGTCAACCAAATGTTCAGTACATTTTTTTCTGTTGCCAGGTTTGTGTTATATAGTTGTGTTGAAGAAAAATGCTACCCTTAAAATTTGTATAAATTTATTTACCAGCTGATGTGGCACCCTTATTGCATTGGCCACATCAGCTTGTGTTTTAAAAAGAAGGCATTTAATAACTTGCCATAACAGTTTTTTGTGGTGTGCATAGTATTTTTTAAGCCGGTAATACTGCCTTATCCCTTTTTGTTTTCTTTTTGGTCAGATGTTGCTTATTTCAATTTATCAATTACTTATTTATTTGTTGGTGTAATTTTTTAATAATTTATTTGATTTTTTTCATATTTGTGTCAGTGGGATATGCAATTTCTTCTCATTCCTTGTATTTGATTGGAACATTACTTGCTCAAAAACAAATTGTTTTGGTTGCTTGCCTTCAATGCTTCTGAAAATCATTCACTCTGTTTGATTTCCATTTTTAGAATTCACTTTTCAGAAAATTCTAGGCGTTGTTTGGAAGGATTTTCAAATCACAATTCTACCCACACATTCTAATATCATGTTTGGATAGAGTTTTCCAACTATATTTCCGCAACAAACACAAAATTCTGTGTAAAGTGCGATTTTCGAATTTTTTTTTTTGAAATTTGGCCTAACCGGTCGTACCACCGGATGTCCAGCCGGTTGACCGGAACAGTGCATATATATATATTTTTTTTTGCAATTGACATATGTTAATTTTTATATATTCGAAAAAAATATATTTCGAATTTTTTAAAATTAATAGAATTTTGAGTTGTATGTTTGGTTATGAGTTGTAAGTTTTTGTATCAAATATCATATGTCACATCAAAAATTTCCCTTTCAAGTTAAAACTCTTTTCAAAACTCTCTTACCAAACAAAGTTTTCACACTCAAATCATAATTCCAAAACTCACAAAGTCAAAATACAACTTCTACTCTCAAATCATATTTAGAAAGCTCTACCAAACGCAACCCTATTTTTTCGTTTTTCGTATTTTTTTTTGTTTTCATTGAGTTTTTTTAATTTTTTAAGCATTTTTTTATAAAAATTTTAAGACACACCTAACATAAATACACTTAAAAAGTATAATATTTGCGAAAAAATCTTTAAAAAATTCGCTAAATACTAAAAATGCAAAAATAAATAAATAAATAAATAAAACGAAAATTTAGTACATTATTCATATTTTTGTGTATTTATTAATTTTTTAAAATATTTTTTCACAAATATTTTACTATTTAGATACATCTAAGTAAGATGCATCTAAAAAAGTAAAAAATTGCTTAAAATTTTAAAAATATTCACTAAAAACAAAAAAATCACGAAAAACAAAAAACTCAATTTCTAGCAAATTGAATTCAAAAAATTGAAACCAAACTCATTTTTTCCTAAATTTCTGAAAAGTCTAATATTAAATTGGTTGCGTCAATTCTCACATATGAAGCCATCGAAACCCTATAGTTTTTTATTTATTTATTTATTATTTATTAAATACAAAGAATAACATTTGTTGTAAATTTCTGTGTAGTGGTTTATTTTGCTGAATAACATTATGAAATATCCATATGAGCTACACGTGATTACCAGTGTTATTGCAATGTGTGGTAGATAGGGCATGACTGCACCAATAAGAGGAAAGAAACAGTATAAGACAAAGAAATTGGTCTAAATTTCACTTCTTAGTCATTAATTGATTCATTAATGTTATCAACAGCTCTGATGCATGGACTGTTTAAGGACGTATCATAATTCATTCTCAATCTGAATTTGGCTTGATTGTGGTTCGTTCTTAAATTTGATTTAGTCTATCAGTTCAAAAATTGAATCTGATGATGCGATCTGATTGTGGTCAACTAACACCATACCGTATACAGATTCATTTTGATTGAGATTGGAATCTTGTATAACTCAGTCGAAGTGAGAAATTTTGAATGTCATGTATATTTGCACTAGAATTGATAAAATATATTGCTATTATTAACCGACCTGACTCGTAATATCCTGATTTCAATTTGGATCAAATTTGCATTTCTAAATAATGTGTAAAAATAAATTGATGTATATTATTGATTGATTGATATCTTTTAGATATAGGATACCTATGTAGAAGTTTTCTCAACTGAAGCATAGATGATGGGAAGTCATGGTTCTTTGGGATCCAGAGATTCGATTTAAGCTTGGATTGTTGTATGCCCAATTGAATAAAACTTGGAGCTTAACCATGCTCAAATTATTGATTGCACTCCTATGGTTCTCAATATCCCGGTGAAGGATTTTAGCAATTAGGATTAATGGCAGTTTTCCTGATTTAATTAAATACTAGAAGTTATTACATTCAATCTCTTAATTAAATACGAAAAGGTAACGCATTCAATTCATTGGCGTCAAGCTCTGTTGTACCAAAACATGTGGCAATTATGCAGGAAACATGTCGGGAAAAGAAATATTTTAGAGATTGAAATCCGGATAGGTTCTCTCTTTATAGAATGGTATATGGATAGCCACTTTGTTCCTTCATAGTGCTGTTATAGGTAATCAGTATCCACATTGAATAGTTTTTCTAGTGGGTTTTTAGTTGGACATCTAGAATGATGATTCTGCATTTAACTTTATTATGTCATGTTGTGCCGTCTAGAATGGATTGGGTGTTTTACATCAAGAATTTGTTGGTGAATATGTTTTTGCTATTACTTTTTCTGCCAATTTGGTAACTTGTAAGTTTGTAACTTCCACAATGCAGTGAAGATCATTCAGAAAGCGTGCTAACATCAATGCAAACAATCATGATTGTTCTCTTAGAAGAGAGTGAGGATGTACGGGAGGATCTTTTACTTGTTTTATTGTCTGTTTTAGGCCGGAATAAAAGTGTAAGCCCTACTTCTGCATGTGTATTTGCACTTTTTCATGTTATTGTTTGTCAAGATTCTGTTGGCTGCTGATGTACTTTGCTTCCATTCTCGTAAGTTTATTTAAATACAACTTGAAGAATTGTGTTTCTGCAATTTTTCATTCTAGAATTTTACAATCTCTGCGCGGAGGCTTGCTATGAATGTTATAGAGCATTGTGCTGAAAAACTGGAGCCTGGCGTGAAGCAGTTCCTTATATCATCAATGTCAGGGGATAATGGGCCTTTAAAGTTTCAAATTGATTACCATGAAATAATCTATGACATCTATCGTTGTGCTCCTCAGATCTTATCAGGAATTGTCCCATACCTAACAGGATTGCTACTGGTAATCGCATAATTAGTTGCTTACTTTTCTAGTATCTTCTCTAAGCATGGCATATGTTATCCTATTACTTCTACAATTTTCCTTTTTGTTCATCTTGATATGATATGAAAATTATGTCATGAATGGCCATATTATATTTTACAAACCTTCCAAATTATATTTTACACTTGCTTCCGTAACATCACTGCTGAAGTCGGATTTTACTTACGTATTCTCCAATAAGTTCATGATAAAGTCAATGCTATTTCAGTATAAGTTTTAAAATTGTTGAATTGTGGCAATCAATTATTTAATTTTTGTGTTTCAACATTTACAGACAGATCAATTAGACATCCGTTTAAAAGCTGTTAGTCTAGTTGGTGACCTTTTTGCTCTGCCGGGATCTGCTATCTCTGAAACATTTCAACCTATATTTTCGGAGTTTTTGAAAAGGTTGACTGATAGAGTAGTTGAGGTTCGAATGTCTGCCATTGAACATGCCAAGAGTTGTCTTGTGTCAAATCCTTTCAGATCTGAAGCTCCGCAAATTATCTGTAAGGGTTCTTGGTTTTGTTGTCAAGTAATTTACACGTATATTAAATCTTTTATTTTTGACATGGATGGCCATTTTCTAGCTGCTTTCTGTGACCGGCTGCTGGACAACGATGAAAATGTTCGTAAACAAGTGGTTGCTGTAATTTGTGATGTGGCATGTCATGCCCTGCCTTCCATTCCAGTTGAAACTTTGAAGCTTGTCGCAGAGTGCCTCCGAGACAAATCTGTACATTCAATCTTTTCCCTTTGTCCTTGTATATTTTTTTAGACTATTCATTGATTGTTTTACCTAATATTCTATTTATTATCTTGACATATGTCCAGCTACTTGTTAAAAAATATACCATGGAGAGGCTGGTTGAGATTTACAGGATTTTTTGCTTGAGCCGCTCCAATGGCGCAACTGAAACTGATGATTTTGATTGGATTCCTGGAAAGATATTGAGATGCTTCTATGACAAAGATTTCAGGTATATTATTTTTCTTTGCTGGTTGTAGAGGGCAATTTTTTATTTTTACTTTTTATTTAGCTTTCATTGAGAAACATGGATGAATCTGACTTGTTCATGTATGAATCTGATAATCTTCCTGCTACATTAGGCCTCGTTTGGGAATGGGCTTTTTTAGTAACTTTTTGACTTTTTGGCTAAATAATGATGTAAAAAAACTAGTATGTTTGGAATGATTTTTTGGTTTTTTACGAAAAGATGTGCAAAAAGTAGAGAAAAAAGGGAATCTTTGACTTTTTGATAGAGGTTATTGGCCTTTTGGTTTTTTTAGTGACTTTTTGGCTTTTTGACTAAAAACTCACTTGTCAAACGAGGCCAAGCAAGGCTGGAGATATTTATTTATTTCTTTATTTATTTATTTTTGTTAAGTATGCTTTTGCTAAGGAGGCATAAAAAAGCTAATAGGTGTGCCAAAAAGCTACATCATCTTATAAGAAGTATCTGCCAAAATGGGGTCATTTGCCAAGTCAAGATGACAAACTCCTAGTTAAATTGGATCTTCTTGAGAAACTACTAAATATGAAGCAAGTGAAAATGTTAGAATTGATTTCTTGAATAATATGATTGAACACTTTGATCTGCATGAAACACTTTGATCTGTTCTGCAGATCAGATACAATTGAACCCATCTTATGCGGGTCCCTGTTCCCAGCTGAATTCTCAGTCAAGGAAAGGGTTGGAAATTGGATAAGAGTCTTCTCAGGATTTGACAAAATTGAGGTTAAGGCTCTTGAAAAGATACTGGAGCAGAAGCAAAGGTTCGTATGATGGCTTGGTTTTGGCATCAAGGTTTTCAATATGGTTTTTATAGACCATCCTTTGTTTTTAAGTTTATGTATTTGATATTTAGTTCTGCTGATTTTCAGGGGATTTTCTCTTGGATTGCAGGTTACAACAAGAGATGCAGAGGTATCTTTCTCTTAGGCAGAGTCATCAGGTTTGCAATTTGTGTGTGTTGAATTGCTTATCCCAGGAAAGAAGACAAAGGAACTGCTAATGCTAAAATTCCATTTCATCGAAATGCAGGAACACGACACTCCTGAGTTACAAAAAAAGATACTGTTTTGCTTCCGGATTATGTCTCACTGTTTTAATGATCCTGCAAAGGCTGAGGAGAGTTTTCAAATTCTTGACCAGTTAAAAGACGCTAATATCTGGAAGAGCTTGACAACTCTACTTGATCCAGACACTAGCTGTCTTCAAGCTTGTAGTTGTCGGGTAAGCATATAAAACTGAATACAAGTAAATTCCACCTTTCGTTTTCACAGGCACTAAATTCCTTTTGCAGGATGATTTTCTTAAGATCCTTGGCGAGAAACATCAACTCTATGATTTTTTGAGCATGGTCTCTCTGAAATGCTCATATTTACTTTTCAATAAGGAGCATGTGAAGGAAATCCTTTTGGAGGCTGACTTACAGAAATCTGCTGGACATGCACAATTTACCCTAGCTTGCATGAATATTCTTGTGGTAAAGCATTCCATTCCTCTAGAGGAGATATTAAAGTGGTTGATTGTTCTATAGACATTGTGTATTCTTTTTCTGGTTTGTAGGATTTCATCAGTTTTGTTGAGCCGTATCATGGTACATGATATGCAAGGATTTTGTGAATCACAAATCCACTCATGCCTGCAGATACAGGCATGGATAGGATGCATGAAATGATATACGGGTCAAGACAAATTTTTAGGAACAATCGACTATAAGAACACTGAATAGATAGCCTATCATGCCCATTTGCAAACTAAAACTACGACAGATTGCAATATGTTTGCAAATGATGCTTTTACAGTTGGCACTGTATCAGTTATATCCATTCAGTTGCTATGTGTACACTAAAAACTGTAGTCACCTCATAATTCTACATTTTTATATCTATTATTGGGATTCTGTTTGGTTTGTGTAGAGTTTTCCATTGACTTCTGTGTCTTAAACATGTTGCAACCACAAAACTATACAAACAAAAAGATGAAAAGAGAAACATGTTAGATTTTGTTTTTTAATATTTGCTTATGATGAATTGCAGATTCTTGCAAGTTTCAGCCCTTTGCTTCTTAGTGGGATTGAAGAAGATTTGGTGCATCTTCTTAAAGATGATAATGAAGTAATTAAAGAAGGTGTTTTGCATGTTCTGGCAAAGGCTGGTGGAACCATTCGAGAGCAACTGGGAATTTCATCCAGGTGCAACTATTGAAACTGTTGATTTCTATTATTCAAATTCCTGTGTATATGCGCTTGTTAGTCATTCTATCTTTACTTACAGTTCACTAGACCTTATACTGGAAAGGATATGTTTAGAGGGCAGTCGAAGGCAGGCCAAGTATGCTGTACATGCCCTAGCAGCAATAACAAAGGATGATGGTCTAATGTCACTCTCGGTCTTGTATAAGGTTTGCTTTATTATTTGTCACTGGTAGATTTTTCTAATTATGACATGCTCTACTTTGAGGATGATATTTGTAATTGAGAGAACATTTCTTGCACAATATGTAGAGGCTTGTGGATATGCTGGAGGAAAAGACACATCTGCCTGCTGTACTACAATCTTTGGGGTGCATAGCACAGACTGCAATGTCAGTTTTTGAAACAAGAGAGGATGAAATTGAAGGATTTATAAAAAGAAATATTCTAGAGTGCAGTAATGTATGCTTCCAAATCTGCTGGATTTTTGCTTTCTGTGATCTGTTCTTGATGTTATGATGATTAGTTTCCATCTAAAGCATGCTTTTCTATTTCAGAAAGCAGATGATGGACAAAAAGAATGTTGGGATGACCGAAGCGAACGTTGTTCATTGAAGGTCATTTTGTGGGAGTTGTATACATTTTTTGAGTTGAAGATTTCTTTCAAACTGTTGAATATGATACAATTCTGTCTAGCTACTTGTACAGGGAAATTGCTCGATACTGTTATTTTACCATTTTTGTTTGGTTACCAAAAGAACTAAATGAATGAAGACTTTTCTTTCTTTGCTTTTACCACTTAACATCCTTGTGCATTATAATGAACGATACATTTTTTGTGCAGATCTTTGGCATTAAAACATTGGTCAAGAGTTACTTGCCTGTCAAAGATGCTCACCTTCGTCATGGGATTGATGGCCTATTGGAGATCCTTAAAAACATACTTTTGTTTGGAGAAATCTTGAAAGATATTGAATCGAGGTAATGTTGTGGAAGTTTGAATTTATGGCACAGGGATTGTTCCATGCATCAATTTTTCTTAATGTGTTAAATCTCTCTTGTTTCATAAGAGGGTTACAATATACCATGTACGGGCTTCTTTTTTCATCTTGCAGTCCAGTTGATAAGGCTCATATGAGGCTTGCAGCAGCAAAGGCAGTTCTTCGTCTATCAAAGCATTGGGATCATAAGATACCCATTAATCTGTTTTACCTAACCTTGAGAATATCAGAGGTAGAGTTCTTTGTTGAATAAAGCATATATTATACTGTACCTTGATTTATGTATTTATTTATTTTTTGCTGCTTGCTATCCATAAACAATTGATTCTTTCATTCTTATCTTCACTGGAAAATAGTTTGCTAAAGATTTGCCCTACTTGGGTGTACAGATCAGTTTCCCTCAAGCTAAGAAGCAATTCCTGAACAAAGTTCATCAATATCTAAAGGAATGGCTTTTGGATCCAAAATATGTTTGTGCCTTCTTATTTGATATAAACGGATCCCACCAAGCAGATTTTGAAGAGGTTTTTGATGCTACATTGAATCACTTCTTATTAAATGTCCTTCTATTGTAGTAAATAGTTTGCTTGCTGTATTAGTTCAATTTTGTATTTATGTATGTGTTTTTTCTGTCATATTTATATGGTAGGGCAAGCATAACTTACGTGATATTATTCAGACATGTCATCAAGGGAAGGCACAGCAACTTTCATTGCAATGGGATACAAACTCCGCAGTGAATTATCCAGAGTACATACTCCCATACTTGGTTCATGCTCTTGCTCATCATTCTTCATTTCCAAATGTTGATGATTGTAGAGATGTCAAGGCTTTTGAACCAGCATACAGGTATATCTGGTTTCATCTCTTAAAAACGTATGATTGCATGTACACACATATCTAAGAGAAGTGTAAGATCTGATAAACCGTGATATGATCATTCTTTCTTCTGTTCAAAGTAATAAGTAATAACATGCTAGCATGGAAGGTTTGAGTCATTATTATCATCATTGGCAGCACAGCCTTAATTGATGCATGGGATTATATTCCATTGGTAGCACAGCCTCAATTGATGCATGGGTAGCACATCTAGTTTTCTTATAAGAGTTTTGGCTGTGGATGCCATGGTTGCATTATGAGAGAAACTTGGTGCCAAACATAGCTTCTGTCCAAAGTCTAGACTGAATAACTTGCCTTTCTAAGGGTGGTCTTGTGAATTTTTGAAGTGTACTACATATATAGGTTTCCTCCCAATTCTTTCCTGAGCTTTTGAATGATGCCTTAGTCCTGAAAAAGTATCACATAGGTCCACCCTATATGCTACGTGGTATGCCCTTGCAACTCTATTGGTTACATACCCATTATTTCCAATTTTTTCTCCTATGTATTACATAAAGAAACCAATGGAATTGGAAGGGCACACAGCCTAGTTGAAATTCCTAGAAGATAGGATAATTCTTCCTCAGTGCTGAAGTTTTCTTCTTCTTTGTATGTTGGAAAAGATTTATGTGTGTTGTTTTTATTGCTATACCGAACAGAGAACATCAGATTTATTGATGCATTTCCTTATTGTGGAATATTTAGCTTGAGAACACATGGACATCATGCTTGTGATTTATCTAGCATAAGATTGTCATATATGTAGATATTTTATGATTGGACGTGTTTGTTGTGCTTAGATGAGAATGCTTAGATTGATGTGTGGTAAGACTAAGAAAGACAAAATTAGAGATGAATTTATTTGTGAAATGGTAAGAGTAGTAGCAATTGAAGATAAGTTAAGAAAGAACAAGTTCAGTCATGTACGAGGTAGACCTGTAGATGCAGCAATTAGGAATAGTGATATGATCACTGTTAATGGAAATGTTAGGGGGAGGGGAAGACCTAAATTCACATGGGATGTGGTAGCAAAAAAAGATATGAATATGTTTAATTTAATTGAGCTTATAGCCTTCGACAGAGCGGAATGACCAAAAACATTTTATGTAGCGGACCTCACTTGGTTGGGACACAAAGATTAGGCCTCCTTTGGGAACATGTTGTCTTAGTAATTTTTTGGTTTTTTGACTAAAATATGGTGGGGGAAAAAAAAAAAGAAGAGTATGTTTGGAGTGATTTTTTGACTTTTTACGAAAAGATGTGTAAAAAGTAGAGAGAAAAATGAATCTTTAACTTTTTGGTATAGGTTGTTGGCCTTTTGATATTTTTAGTGATTTTTTGACTTTTAGGCTAAAAGATTGAGTTGCCAAACATGGCCTTAGTTTGGTTTGATTTTGCTCGGACGTGTTTGTTGTGGCATTGGTTTCAACCAACCTTGTGATTTTATCTACAAGTTTGTATATTGCCTATTCGAAAGCTCATCTCATATAGTAAGAAAAAAGGAATAAAAAAAAGAAGAAATAAATGTAACTTCTTTCCTTTCTAAGCCAATTTTCGTCTGTTATGTTTACACTATATTCTAAGATATTATAAAATATATGTTATTATATGCTACAAATTAGATGATGCTGACATATATTTGTTCTTTTGCCTAGTGTGTCATTTTTGTTCCTATAGAGCTCAAGTTAGGAGAGGTCTTGGTTCAAGTCTCTCCGTTTGCATTTGTTTGCCCGTTTGAATTATGTTTTTTTTCTCTTACATGTTCGGATGTTTACATCTCCACATGCAAGATGGGGTTGTACATGAGCTAGGGTGTTGGATAGCTTGATATGCATAGTTGGACCCATTTTCTAACCACTTAAGCTTTTGGGACTAGTGGTTCTCTAATAGCATAGATGTTGGACTATCACTGCAGTTCAGATGCTGGTCTTGATAGACAGTCCTAAAGCATAGGATTTCATCCACAGCTTGACATAATACTTGGTTCTGGATAGAGTTTGATATATCAGTTAATAATCTCAGGAATCCTTGTTTTCATTGTAATGTGCCTCATTCAATATTTTTCAGGCAATTGCACTTATTTCTTTCTATGCTCATGCATGGAGATGAAGACTGCAAGCCAGAAGTCAGCATTGACAAGGGCAAAGAGAGTATATCTGCAATAATTTCTATCTTTCAGTGTATTAAGTGCTCAGCAGATACAGTTGACCCAGCAAAGTCCAAGGTAGGGGATAAAATCTGTTGAGGTCATATTCTTTTTTGTAGTCATTTTTTGAATTTTGTCAATCATAATTAGTAAACCACAAACACCCCTCTGAAAAAAGAGCTTATGTTCTGGTTAATTATGCTTGCAGAACTCACATGCAATTTGTGACCTTGGCCTGTCAATCATCAAGCGCTTAGCTCATAAAGAAGACGACCTTCAAGAATCAATTGTATCAGTGTCCCTCCCTCCAGTTCTGTACAAACTGCGTGACAAGAAAGGAGAAGAAGGGAATGACCCTCTGGTATAATACTTGAAACTGTTTTTATTTTTTACTCTATAAAATGGGTTTAATGCCGTGAGTGATTTGGTTTGATGTGATAAATTATAATGTTGTGTTGCAGATATGATGTCTTGATATTACCTTATTGAGTTTTGTAATTATGTGAGACGATCATTTCGCATCAACTAAGGCCAAGTTTGGGAAGACTAAATAAGTGCACTTTTTGACTTTTTTTGTATTGTGTAGAAAAAGTAGAGAGGAGATGTTGATTGATGTGACCCAAAAAAGATAAAAAGATGAAATAAGTGCACTTTTTTAGGTTAGCCAAACTTGGCCTAAGTTTTCCATGGATTGCTTGTTGGGACGAAATTTCTATTTCAATTAAACATCTGTTGCAACATAAAATGTATATTTTAAGTATTTATAAGAATACTTCTTCACCATTCATCTTGGAAGTCAATGTATGCGAATTGTCTCATTCGTACTTCCACAACCTGATTGGAATACAACTCAACAGGGAAGTAAGTAAATAATCCCCTTTACAAAGCCAGGTAACAAATTGCTTGAAATACTTGAGTTGTTAGGGAATGGGCCGAACAATGTATTTCAGCTCTACACAATTACTCTAAGGCCATGTTTGTTTGGGCGGACATGACCTTGGGATTGGATTGATAATCCCACAAAATGCATAACCGATGTTTGGCGAAGAAAATTGGGGTCTGGACTAATAGCCCATTCGGACATAGTATCCCTCATATGGGGGACTATTGAATCCCAAGAGGGGGGTGGGATACAAATTGGAGGACTAAGGAGAAGTTTGGACTAATTAGTTAAATTGCAAAATTGATAGGATTTTGTCAATCCTCTCATAATCCTCGGCCAATCCAAACATGAGATTGGATACATGATTCAAAGGGATTGATAATCCTAGGACTAACAGTCCTAGGCATGCTAATGCCAACTAATCTAGTCCATTTTAACAAACGTGGCCTAAGGGTATTAGTTGTTGAAATGGGTGTAACTTGTTATTTATATCATGAACATTGAACACCATGCATATATTGTAATGCTCAAGTAGGTGGTGAGATTTGAGATCAAGATCTTCCTGCTTTGATACTATTTTAACAACCAAATACTCTAAAGGCTTAAGCTGTGGAGATGGTGTAGTTTAGATGTTTATATCAATAAGACACAGATAGGGCTCAAGTTGACGATTCTCGTGATGATGTTTTTCCATTTTCTCATATTTTGCGAAGAATTACCTGTTTTAGGAAGTCCTAAGACAAGGTTGTCCATCTGCCGTACCTGGTCCATAGGTCATTAGCATTTTGGTCACAGTATTGATTGCTCTGACCATTTGATGTATCAATTATTTGATTCAATATTGACCCAACTGTTGAGATATAAAATCACAGTAGACCATATGTATATATGTGTGTGTGTGTGCTTGTAGAACAAAGAAAATTGCAGAAATTGTTTGGCCACAATGGACAAGTACCAACAATGCACTAGTTCGGAGACGTGACATGGTACATATTAAGGGTGGCTGCTAATTAAAGGGGAAGACCAAAAGTTGATGTGGTACAGCAAGACATGGAAAAATGTAGTTTAAATAAGGTAACAGCCCTCAGTAAGGTAGAATAATGAAAGTGAACATGTTGCTCACATCATACAATTAAGATGGCTTCATTGAGTTGATTGAATATATTGAAACAGCACATATGGTGGAATTGATGGTTTCTTATTGATATGTTCAGGAATATGTACAACCACTTGACTCTTCCATGCCGATTAAAATTGAACGGTTAATCCTCACAGTTGATACATTGTGTATATTTTCATGAGTTCATATGAGATTCTGTTTTATTCAGTCAAAAGTAATCTTTTCGTCTAGATGCTTGTTCCAAGTGGTAAAGATTTGGCCTTCATCTCAAAGTGATTGTTAGTTTTATTATATACTGGTGATTTCAAAATGTCTTGTGGGTTTTTATGTTATTTGGATTTGGATCTTTAGACATTTTATATTGAGTTATTGATGTTATATAAATTAATAATGTTTGTTTTCTCTGCACAGGTCAGTGAAGGACAGACGTGGTTGGCTGATGAGAGCGTCTTGACTCACTTTGAATCACTCAAGTTAGAAGTCAAGGGAACGGTATCTTCTTCTGCTCAATAGCACATTCAGCTACATTGGACATTACTGTAATACTTCTGCATTTTACATCGTTAACTTCTTTCCATTCTTTTGCTTGGATAGCATCAGATTCATCCAGAAGTTGATGATGATGTTCTGAAAGACAGTGAGACAGATGGAAATGACGTGCCTTTGGGCAAAATGATAAAACGCCTTAAAGCCAAGGGAAGTAAGGCAAGAAAAGTGGTGAAGAACGAATCTTTTCCAGATGGAACAAAAAATGAAGATGATGTTGATATCCTGAAAATGGTGAGAGAAATCAATTTGGATAATCTGGGGATATCTGGTAAGTTTGAGTCAAGCAATGGTCATGAAAATGGTCATGAAGATGTTCCAAAGAAAATGAACATTGATCAGAAGCAGCAAAAAAGGAAAAAAAGTTTGGCTAGTGAAACAACAAATGTTCCAATACCCAAACGCCGGAGATCTTCTGCTCAGGGTGCTTACAAATTCTCCATCCCAAAGGATACTTTAAAGGGTTCTAAGTGGACTTCAATTCATAATTTGCCTGAGGAAGAACGGTCATCATTTGAGTCCCCTGAAAGAGACGAGGAACTTCATGGTGGTTCTGAAGATAAAATGTCCTTGCAAGAAAATGTGGTCGAACCAGCTGAATCACATTTGTCTGTAACGTGCTTTCCCAAGAATATGAACTCCTTGTCAAAACATAAAAGCAAAAGTTCTGACAAGGATCATACTGATGAGGTGTATAAAGTTGGAGAAATTGACGACTATGAAGTAAGCTTTTTAACTATTGAAGTTTCTTTGAAAGCTACACACATCCGATGTTTTTTTTAGTTATTCATAGTACAGATTCATATTGCTTTTTTTTTTTCCCCTTCTGTGCAGAGGCATAATAAGCTTGTGGACACTGATGGTACAAAAGCAATTAGTAATTCCAAGGCTTCCACGACATCTGTAAAAAAGCGAAAAAGAAGAAGCCTTGTGGGATTGGCAAAGGTAAGTCTCTCCAGTCATTTAATGTTCTTTCTAATCCCATATAGTGTCACTTTTTTTTTAATTTTATTTTTAGTTTTATTTTTTTAAATTATTTTTGGCTCGCTGTTGATGTATAATGATGCTCACCTGTAGACTTGTGGTATGCTAGTAGCATAAGATTTTGTTGAATCTATTTCTGCTGTAGTTTTTTTTACTCATCATTATACTCCAAGGATTGCTTCAGGAAAACTATTCAGGAAGCTGCATATGTACAAGCAGTGCTGATAACATTTTTTTATAAAGCTCCATTTGTTTGAGTGGAAAACATTTTCTATGGAAAACATTTTCTGGGAAAAAAATATTTTTCTATGTTTGGTGGTGTTGGTGGTGGGACAAAGGTGGAGGTGTAGGTGGTGGTGTGGTGGCGGGGCGGCGGCGGCGGTGATGTCTACGGTGATGCTGGCAGTGGACGTGGTGATGGCATTGGACGTGATAATGGTGGTAGTAGTGTGGTGACATTAGGAAAATTGTAGTCTGGAAAACGTTTTCCATCTTTTAAAAGTGGAAAACATTTTCTGTCCAAATAGACTTGTTTTCCGTTGACTATGAAAAGTGTTTTTCATTTCCTTCTGTTTTCCATTGTACTAAACGCCAGAAAATAAGAAAAATATTTTTCAAAAAATATTTCCGCCCAAACAAACGGATTGTCAGTAAAGGTTCAAATTATCATGGTATTGCTATTTTGTCTTTCAGCTGAGTTAACAACTCATGGTTCCCTTCACTCTGGGGAGACTGTTCAGTTTCTCTTTCAAAAGGTTGAAGTGTACCTCTGGCCTTTGCTAATGAGAAACTGATCTCTTTCAAGGGAAAAAAAAAAGTTTAAAAAAGAGAATAGAGCCAAGGATGGATGAGGTTTTCTTCTGAAAAAGATGAGAAGCACCCTAGAACAAAAAAAAAAAAAAAAAAATGAAAAACAACTAACCAGATAAACAAAATAATACAACCAAGCTGCGATAAAAGCTAAAAGAGGATTACTGGCCTCAAAAGGGTTTTATTATGCTAGTCTTCTCAGTAGTTGGGAAATTGGTGTCTCATTTGCATATTGAATATTCTACAATGCTCAACCAAGTGGGTATAAAAAAATCCATAATATCTCATAGAATATGTTTATCTCCAGGGATTAGAATCTTTCTTACCCATCTGTTGATGTTGGAGGAATAACCTTGCAATTTTCTGGATCTTTATGTAAAGCAGCAAGCACTAGTACAATGTTCCCAACAAGGCAATAGTGTTGCCCTTTGTATCATTTTTTATAGTGGTTGTCTCTGAATGAACTGACACAATCTTCCATGGGAGATTTTTGTAGACAACTCCAACAATACTGTAGCCCACCTAAATTACCGAACAGAAACCTAGAATATGGCCATTGGCCACTCGTGGCAAAGACCTTTAAAGTGGCCAATGGCCATATTCAAATGCTCTCCCTCGGAATCCAAATCACTGCGGATGAGGCACAAGTCCTATAATGTTAGAATTTACCAATTTACTCCTCCACCTACCATCTCCACTAGCACCCACTTCACCTACCACCTCCACTACACTACACCTACTACCCAAACCCTCTCCTATATAATGCCACTTTGATTTGTAATACAATAAATCAACACAACAATCTTGTAATCAATCAATCAATAATACATAAATTTTTACATGGTATCAGAGCAGGTTTAGAACCTAGTATTTTCGCTTTCCCGGCGGGCGGCAACCTTACCTTAGCCGCCCGCCGGACCTCAATCTATTCCGCTTATTTTCTACACATACCTTCCCATCATTGTCCAAATCTTCTCTCTCTCGGAGGCAACCCAGCAACACCCACTCGAGCTTATACTTTGTTATGTTTGGATATTGATTTTGTTGAGAGAATAGAAAAGAACAGGTAATCAAATTATTCACTTTTTTTTTATGGGTTTAAAATATATATATATGTTGAAGAGGCTTCGGGCTTCGTAAGAATATTCCATCTCAGATATTTGGTGTGCATGTGCTGGTTTCCTGCTTGATCCACATGACATGTATCACAAAGTGCACAGAGCTTGTAATGGTATGATGGTGGGCTATTATTTGATGGTGTAAACTTGTGGTCCCAATGATTTGAAAATAAAATGTTGTACTTCTATTTATTTTCAATTGCTGGAAGTTGTATGAATTTTTTGTTTTTTAAATTATGTATGAGGAAAATTTCTGATTGTCAATATATTTCAAGATTTTTCACACTAAAAACTAAGAATCAGATACAACTTTACTTCAAACATATGCCATTACTTGACCTGCTGCTCTGTTTCTTCCTCAGTGCACCTCAAAGGAAGGTGGAAGTGAGACGATGGACCTGATTGATTGCAGAATAAAAGTTTGGTGGCCAATGGATAAGAAGTAAGTATTTGTTGGTCTAGATAAGAAAAAGATTGAGAGATATATGTATGCCTAAGAAAACAATGTATATTGACCTTCCTGATTTTCTTACGCATCCATTTTCTGTTAAGAAATAGTCTGGATCATTTCCTGTTTCAGGTAAAATGAGTTAGGTTAAGGCAATTCATACCCTTCCTGTCAAAAGTTCTATGCTTAAATCTTTTTTCAATGGTATCAAATGTCCTTTAGACATGTGTCGTTGTTGTGTCTCACCACAGGGTTTACCATGGCTTAAGTTCATTCTTCACTTTTTTATGAAATGACTTATTTATTTGCATCCATCAACACAGAAAGCCTTGTCAAGCTCTTTTTTTTAGTCAGTTCCATGGAAGTCTCTGTTTTACTTCTCTGTCTAGTGCCATTTGTTGTCTTCTACAATTGTAACTGTTAATTAGTTTGTTAATTCATTGTCCATGGTATCCATGTTGGATTTTCTGGCCAGCATTAAATATTTCTCTTGGTGCAGCACATTCTATGGTTTTTGTGATTGAACCATCTAAAATAGTTGATTTAGTTTATGACTCAATCAAGCTACTCATAAGTTCTGTGGCCATTCCTTATTTTATCTTTCCTGTTTGTAGTTCGTTAATGGTGTTTTGTGCTAATAAATTATTCAAAGAATACCAAACAAAACCAAACCAAACTAAGCCTAGTATCCCAATCAATAGTCAAAGGCATACCATAAGCTCTTCACCTAAATAATGGATTACGGATATCCTTGATTGCCTGCTTTCTTTATATGTGGTTGCACTTCAAATAACCTTGTATAAATGTGCTACTGTGTTGAGGTGCTTCTTGCTGACATCAACAGATTTTATGAAGGAGTGGTGAAGTCTTATGATCCTCAAAAAAAGAAACATGTGGTAAGCTGTACTATCCTGTTCTTTTTTAACAGAAAATTTAATTTTAAATACTCATAGCTAGTCTTGCTTTGGAGATGCTTTTCATCAATCAAACTATAATTGTATCTCTCATAATTTCATTGGCTAAGGGGATCTTCTAACTCCGTGAGATTTAAGGATAATTCTTTTATACCTATTCTCTCAGGTTGAGAGAGTTTTGCTTTCTTTATAGACTAGGTAGCTTGCTTCTTGAAGCATCTCATTTAACCTTGTTGTAATATCTTTTTTTTTTTTTTCAATATAAAATTTCTTTACTTAAAAAGAAGTTTTCTCTGATCAATTTGTGTTAAAGGTTCTATATGATGACGGAGATGTGGAAGTGCTTTGTTTAGATAAAGAGCGCTGGGAGCTTATTGACAATGGTCACAAGCCTACGAAGGTTAGGTTTCTAGTGTTTCCTATGTGTGAAGCTACAAACTTGTAGTTCCCATTGAAGCAATAAAATTTTTGACGTTTTTTCAACACCATTTACAGAAGTCAAAACCATCAAAGGGTTCCCCTCATAAAGAATTGTAAGTAATGCCTTTTATTTGATATCTACAATCAACATGTCATATAGTTTTGTGGGGAAAAAATATTTGTGTATGCACACTCTTGTGACAGTATTGATCTGTGAATCTAATTTTATTTGTTTTGCAGATCATCTGAGGAGAAAAATAAGTTTTTGAGCAGTTCACAGCAAAACAAAAAATCAATTGATATGTGAGTTGGAGATTTCATTCCAAGTGCTATTTTGAAAAAAATATAAAAAATCATTTTATTTATTGTGTAAACTGCAATGAGTTGCAGAAATTCACCATCTAAAATAAGAGGGAAAAGAACTCCAAGGAAGAATTTGAAGCATGTACAAAAAGGTGCATCAAAGAGTAAAACTACTTCAGAATTGTTGGAAGCTGATAGCAGAGGGAGCCCTGGGATATCAGACCCTGAACATGCTGAAATGCATAAACATGATGATATGAACTCAGGTGAGAAGGTTTCACCGTTTATCCATTTATTTGCTCTAAATCGGAACTAAATTTGTCTAATTTGCACGATAAGGCCAGCAATGTTGTAAGGGATAGAATGTTGGGCAACTAAGAAACAAACACGTTTAGAACATGCGTTTAGTTGAGATGAGAACATTTAGATGGTTATGTGGTAAGACTATGAAAGAGAGAATTAGAAATGAATATATTCATGAAATGGTATGAGTAGCAATTGAAGATAAGTTGAGAGAGAATAGACTAAGATGGTTTGGTCATGTAAAATGAAGACAGATGCAACATTAAGGAAGAGTGATATAATCATCGTAAATGGAAATGTTAGGGGGAGGGAAAGTCTTAAATTGACATCAGACACGGTAGTAAAAAAAGATATGAATTTATGTAATGGAGTTGAAGATATAGCCCTTGAGAGAACAAAATAACCAAAAAGGATTCATGTAGGTTGCCCCACTTGAGTGGGACACAAGTTTAGTTTGGTTTGTATTCTTTCTTCTCTAGTTTGTATTCGGAAATCTCTGTATGTATAGATGTTTGTATCTCCATGTACAAGACAAGGTTGCATGTGAGGGAGGGTGTTGTTGGGCCCATTTGCTAACAATTAAACCTTTTAGAACTAGTTGTGATCTAACACAGTTTTAAATTCTTGCATCCAGACCTTAATCCCTGTTCTTTGGTTAGATATGCTATTTTCAAAGCCCAACTGCTCTTCAATGGTTCAAATCTAGTCCCAAAGATGGCAAACTAGCTTATTACCATTCGTTGGTTTCATTTACAGTCCTGGAACAGCATTGATATTGTTCTCTAGTGTTCTATTGCTAGCTGGTAAGCTGACCCATATTTCTCCCTGCAGGGCTCACATTTGCTGATGAGCGGGGGGGAGCAACTAATAAACCTCTAAAAGTGTTTCTTTTGTTACAATTCATAAACCCAAAAATTCCATTTGTACTAACCGTTATCCCATATAAGTTTACTATAAATTATATAATCAGCCCGAAGAATTTTCTTTAGTGCTTTTTATCAGAACTTGTAGGCTGGTATTTCTCTGTGAAATTTGTCACAGTGATTTGAATATGACGCATCAGATGAACCTCAGAAACCCGAAATTCTTTGGAAATGTAGAAGTTAGCATTATGATTCGGAATGGTCACATCAGGTCGTGGTGTTGAACTTAGCTTTGAGCTCAATCCATCTTTTCCATCCATGTCATTCTCCTTTCTGTGAACTTGCAAAGCCACATTGTAGGGATTCATATTGTCTCCGTCCTCCTTAACTCAGTTATATAAGGAGTTTTTATTTTAATTTTTTTTTCCGGTGATTCAGGAGGGGAACATATTGAAACAACAGAGAAGAGTTTAACGGATGGGGAGGAATCTGACAAGGATCAGGAGTTGGCTTCTGAAGGGAAACTAGCAGAGGATGCAAAGAATGCCCCAAGTGATATTGAAAAATCCGAGCAAGAGGAGCCTAATTCTGAAGAGAAAACAATTAAGCCTTTGGTAGGTACTGGGGGATCAAATGAAGATGGGAGTCCTGGTGTAGAAGAGAAGCAACCAGATGATGTATTAAGGGAAGGAACTAGAGAGGAAGCAGATAAAGCAGACCAGTCAAAGCAGACAGATTCTGAAGAGACTGAAGCAGATGATCATGAGAGTAATCCGATCGATCAAGACAGAAATGACAAAAAGACGTTAGCTTCTTCTGATTCTGGTGAAGCAGAGATTTCCGACGATGAGCCTCTTGTACTTTTCTTTTTAGCCTTGAATTCATGATTATAACTCAATTGTCTTAAATCTAATATTAGCTTTTGTCAAATGCAGAGCCTGTGGAAGCATCGTGTGGGAAAACCAGTCCAAGGAAAATAGGTTAGCAGCCATGAGGCCATTATACAACTCGGGCAATAATTTTCAGAGCTGCACAGCAATGGTTGATTTGAAAGGGTTATGTCAAGTTGTAGTCGAGTTCATGATGGTGGAGAAGACAAGTGCGGTAGCATTGTGGTGAGGTGTAGTGTAGGATAACAGTGATAGATCTGTATGCAACCCCAGCAGATGCTGATAGTTGATTGGAATTGTTTGGACCTCATGTACAGCTATATAATGAACAGTGTAGCTCTCAACTTCAGGGGTGTTTTTAGGTTGTTTAATGTGTAAATGCCTAAACTGTGAAAATGATATAATTGGCCTTTGCTTTCGTGGGTTTTGTCTTCTCTCTCTCTCTCTCTCTCTTTCTCTGATTGTAGATTTTTTCCATGAAAGTGGCTAATAAAAAAATGCTGGGCCATATGCATATGAGTTTTTAGTGGCTAATACGCTGGTTTGAATAACTCCTAATTTTAATAGCTATCCTTGTCTTTGGCTGTTTTTGGCCTATTTAGGGAGGATAGAATTTAGAACAGTGAAGATAATTGAAGTCAATAGTCCAATTGGAATTCCTTTGAGAGAATTCTAAATGATTGAATTCTCACACCTCAAATTCCAATAGAACCAAAATCAAAGGGAGAACCAAACCACACTTCAAAAAAAAGAAAAAAGAAAAAATAAAGGGATTGTAATTTTTCAATTTACGTCATAATCTTTTTAAAAAATTAGTATCAATCTAAATCACCTTTGTAATGCTATCTCCACATGTACTCGTACTCTTATTATAGATCTAAGTAAAAGAATTGAGTAATTTTTAAACTCAAATTTAGAGTGATAATTTGGAAACTTAATGTCACCACAAAATAATTTATGGAAGTTTGAATGAAAAAAGTTCTCTTAATTTGATTGAAAATGGAGTAAAATTTATTTTGATATAAATTTGAATGAAAGAGCATAGATAAATGGTGGAAAGTGAAGCTTGTAGGGGGAGATTAGGTTGTGATTAGGTTTAAATACTTAGAAATTCTTAAAACAGTTGGAATCTTACTTGGTTAGTTTATTATTAAAAAAAAAATCAACAATTAACATGTAATAATATAATTTAGAAGTAATATTTTAGCAGTCTTTTTTTTCTTGTAATTAGGGGTTCGCAATTAAAAATTAAAAAAAAAAATTGTTTTGGTAGGGAAGGTGACGCTGACTGAAGTTACTGTGTATGATGGACCTGGTCTAAGCGTCAGATGTTTTAATTTAAGAAAGAAATGGTCACACACACGCGCATATCCAAACCCGACCCGATCCAACCCAACCCAACGCAGCAACAAAAGCAGTGTCCGTTTAACAGGTCATTGGACCACGTCACACTCAAATCACATTCTTTCGTACATAGGTCCTGTTTGGTAAAATTTATTTTCAGTTTATTTTAATTTAAATTATTTTGATGTGTTTAATTCAGTTTAACAATACAATTTATAACTTTTTATAAGTCAAAAATTAATTTATTCTTTGAGTGGGAGAGAAAAAACTTAATTTATAAGTTAAAAATCAACTTATATTTACAACTATAAACTATAAACTGTTAAGATATAAGTTATAATCATTTTATTACAACTCTACCAAACGAGCCATAGAAGAGGCTACTCAACACGCCATTGCTTTGTTTTTGTTTTTTTTGCATTGCTGACCCGTGGACCAGTTCGTCCACTTTACCCAAACCCATATCTCTGTCTCTCTCTGTCTCTCTCTCTCTCTCTCTTCTCACAATATATATATATATATATATAAACACACACGCATACATACATACATATTATTCTCACTTTTAAAAGAATCGGCTAAGCAAAGGAGGAACTGGCAACCACTCTAACAAGGTCCCCTCTCTCTCTCTCTCTCTCTCTCTCTCTCTCTCTAGGGATCTAGCGTTTTGCTGAGTTTTCTGCAATTGTTACATATTATATCTTACATTGTTGTGTTATACAGACATACATACATGAATACATGCTTACATTTTACATGTGCTTTTGGCTTTCATGCTCTCTGAACGAACTCATCATTAATTTGTTTTGATATTTACTAAAACTTTACTTGCTTGCTTCCTTCTGCTCAAGTTGAAAGCCTACACAATGTTGGGAGTGAAATTTGGGATTCCAAATTAGTTTGAGCAATACTTAAAAATTGGTTAGTTTATTAGGATCTTTAGTTTTGAGAGTCGAAGCAATTTGGATTGGAAGTTGGAATGAATTGTAGTCGAAAATGAGTGGGTTTAATTTGGGTTTTCCCCAATCCTACCATGACCCCTAAATGGGGAAACCCCTACCGCTAAACAATTATGGGTTTGGGCATTAATATTATGTGAGTGTTTAATTGTGAACCCTCCCTACCCAATCTAAAATGACAAATGTCCTCTGTCTCTCTTAGGTGGTTGGAGTGTTATGGCTTCCATATGACAGCAAGAGATACTATCTAGAGAGAGAATGAACATAGACCAAAGGTATTTGATCTATGAAGCACGGGCAGGATTGGGTGGCATTGTGGTTAAGGCTTGGGGTTTTAAGCCTCATAGGTTCAATTCCCTCCTTCCTGGGCCAATCTCTTGGGTGAAGCACAGTTGGTAGAAGATTGGATCTCAAGTTGTCTAAGGAGAGCTGCCTTGGACCTATTGGAGGGTAGGGAGGATTTTTTTTTAAAGTTGTTTAAGGGGCGCTGCCTTGGACCTATCGGAGGGTAGAGAGGATTTTTTTGTAACAAAAAAAAAAAAAAAAAAAGCACGGGCAAGAGTATACAAGTACGATACGGGTATGTCAATATAATAAAATCTACAAATGGTAGGATACAAGTAGGGTTTGATACGCTTGGAAAAAAATATTTATTTTTAATTTAGAGTAATGTGAAAATTAATTAAATGTTTAATTTGTTAAGATCTAATCTATAATTAACATTTAATGCCAAAAGTAAAGGTATAAATCAAAATTAAATGTCAATTTATTACATAACTTACAAATCATAGTTTAATTTTAAATTAGACTGAGTATAAAAAAAAAATAAATAAAAAAAGTCTAGTAAAATGAGTTTTATCTCTGTAGTAGAAGAAAATATTATTTCAACTGAGGTACGGTACGACGTGCATATGTATTAGGTATGTCTGAATACGCCAAAAAATAAGAAGAAAAAAATTTAGGTACGTGTTTCGTGTATCATACGAGGTACCATACACCGGTAAGTATCTGGTACGAGTATGACATGTTTTTCGAAGTACCATGCTTTATAGTATTTGATTATGTTCAAGACACATAAAGATCTAATCTTTTGTTAATGAAATTCTGACCACTGATGGTTCAAAATAATGAAATTTTGTCTGTTAGTGATTCATATATAACAGGAACAAGAACAAGATATTCACCAGTCATTGGATTCTACTAAATCAATTTTGTAAAATTTCCCGTCTTTTCTTCTTGATGACTAAATTTGAATTTGATTATTTTTTCAATGTTTACATTGACATTAGCACATGCATAGAAGTAGTTTTTGTCTTGCCAAAAAAAAAAACAGTTTTTCTAGTACACACCTCTTTCTCCCTCCACCATTCTCTCTATATCTGCTTTTTAACTAATTATACTCTGGTTTAATATTTACTTCTCGCTCTCGTATTTTGTTCACTGGCCGTCTTTATTGGTGATTCATAATTTGTTTCTCATTTGCCTGTTTTGGTTGAAAACTTTGAGATTATTTTCTCATTGATTTTTGTATCTTTGAATTCAGTTTGCTTTGTTACCTTGTGGGCTCTGTTCTGGCCATTTTTATTTTTTATTTTTTTTCTTCTTTCTGAACTTGAAGTCTTTCTTTGTGACAGTGGATTATGGGGGAACCTAATGGTCAGTTAAAAGTAACTGTTGTGAGAGGGAAAAAGTTGGTGGTCCGAGACTTCAAGAGCAGCGATCCTTACGTCATTGTCAAGCTGGGCAATCAGGTTAATTTGTGCTATATTATCCTTCTATTACGCCATTGTTCTTTTATATTTGCTTAAAAACAATATAGAGAATGAAGAAAACAGTAACTCATTTTTATTCCACAAGTTTGTGTGAATTTTTCTCTCAATAAGACACTCGACTAGGCTATTTATACTAAGTTTTAAGTGTCGGATTGCTTTCCTTATTAATGTTCCAGAAATAAATTTAATTTTCTGTGACAGACAGCAAAGACCAGAGTTATAAACAGCTGCCTCAACCCTGTTTGGAATGAAGAACTGAGTTTCTCCCTCACAGAACCTGTTGAAATTCTGAACTTGGTAAATTCCTAGTTCAAGCTCTATGTCTAATTGTGCTTTGATTTTCACACTGCATAATTTCTTTTTTCAAATCTTTTTCCTGTCTCAAAATTTCCTTATTTGGACACCGAAATATATGTATATATATTCTTTTAATTTGACTTGTTCGTTTTTTGTTTTTTAAATTCTATATTGAATATTTTGGCTGATGAAGTGATTCTGAAGATATTAGTAACATTGTAACTTGAGTTTAGATTTCAATAATTCAATGTCATCTGACTAAAATGTTTCATCAACAGCAAGTGTTTGATAAAGACCGATTCAAGGCAGACGACAAGATGGGGCACGCTCACCTCGATCTTCATCCATTAATCTCAGCGGCAAGATTGAGGCAGATACTGGGCGTTTCTTTGGGCGAGACAACATTAAGGAGGGTCATCCCCGACACCGACAATTGCCTGGCTGTGGACAGCACAATTAATTGCATAAATGGTGAGGTTGTGCAGGCTGTTTGGTTGCGGCTTTCTGATGTGGAGTCTGGGGAGATCGAGCTGATGATCAAATTAGCCAATCCCCCTCCTGTTGCTACCTCATCGGTAGTCTAGTATCCTACCCTCTCCCTGTAGCATCTTTAGTAAGTGTAGTCATGCTATGAACACTAAAGATTTTCACATAATGGGACACAGATATCAGACAAAGGGCGGTCTTACACGTGAGGTTCCTCATTTGTCTTACTTTTGTGTCCTATTATGTGAAAATTCTCTTTTCACTTAGATTTAGTCTTAGAAGTAAGAAGATTTATGTAGGAGATTTAGCCATCGATTAGCATGCTTTTGATTGGTTGTTGTTGGAAGTAATGGGCTTAAAATTGTTTCCAAGTGTTGTGCAATTTGAAGTCCCATGTATGAAGGGTGTAATTTAATGTTGGTGTTACATATATATGATGTAGCAGTTAATTGTAAATCATTATTTTTTCAAGATAAACATTTTTTTTTGCTATGGCTGCTTTGAAAATGAATCCTTTCTAGTTGACTTATTTCTGGATTGAAATGTTTTTTGGCAATTTTTTTAATAAAAAAACTCCTTTTCCAGATGACATTCCATACACCAAAAAAAAAATAATCAGAGTGACATTTTAGTTGGTGTATTGTGGCATGGAGAAAGTTTTTAAGGGGTATTGAAAAAAAAGATTTTTTTTTTTTTTTTTTTTTTTTAAACTTCCTTGCATTTAAAGATGTTAGGAATACTGATAAATAGACCAATGAACATATTAATAAAGATACAAAATCATGGTTTCGTCACTTGGGACGTGTGGTGTGGTCCATGTTTGAATTATTTTAGGGAAATATTATGGTGCATATCTCTTAAAGAATATATACCGTATACGCTTTATAAAAAATGATATAATTTTATATTTTTATAGTTATAATTAAAATAAAAAAGAAAAAGGAAAAAAAGAAATTATAACCAAATAACACATGAAGTATAATAAGAAGTCTTACGAGTCATAATTAAAATAAAGTCATAATTAAAGAAGGAAATTGACCATAACTAAAAAAATAAAATGACATAACTTAGGGGTGCATATGGTGAGAGTGTGTATAGTAAAATTTCTCATTATTTTTATTATCAAATGTTTTGTCTAAATCTGTAAGAATTTATGTATTATTGATTGATGTTTATTGATCTCTATTACAATGATTCATGATTCCTATATATAGAAGAGGGTGAGTGTGTGGTAGGTAAGGAGTAGGTGAAGTGAAGGTGGTAGTGGTGTAGTGGGTTAGGTTTAGTGGAGTAGGTGAGGTGGTAGTGGTGTAGTGGGTTAGGTTTAGTGGAGTAGGTTTAAGTGGGTGAAGTAGGTGGAGAGTAATTTTAAAATAGTCATGTTTTTAAAAAATAGAATAAATTATGGCAAGTATCTTGAAATTTGGAGAAAATGACAAATACTATATGTTTTAACGCAAACAGAATTAATACAAGTGAGGTGTAAATCCATTAATATAATTATTAATGAAAAATTGATTATGTATTATGTAATTATGTTAAACTTGTGAGCTTAATGTATTTTTTTTTTTTTAATCTTAAACTGAGTTCGTATAATTTATCCGAAGTAATATGTTTAAGAAAAAAAAAATGTAAATGAATCATGCGTTTTGGGGATTTGAGATTTGAAAAATGTTTGGTAGCTCAAAATTTTGTGGCTTAAATCTGTCAAAATGACGTCGTTTTACACTTAAAATCTGTCAAAACGACGTCGTTTTGAGTGATTTGAGTTATTTGAGCCACAAAATTTTGAACTACTTAACCTTGTTCATTTTTTTTTCTATTCTTAATAAAAAATAGTAATAATAAAAAAAACTATTTTCTAAAATAAAATAAAAAACCAAAAAAGAAGGCAATAATGATGGGTAACGAGCCAGCCTCTTTAGGTTCTTTCCCAGTTCAACATCCTTGGTGTGTCCACAAAACAAACAGGGCTCGTTTGGTTTGATTTTCTGAAAAAAATTTGGGAAATTTTCTCTACAAATAAGTTTTCAAAAATAACCAAACCAAACAAATTTTTCCAAAAAAATTTCTCAAAACTTGTAAACCAAACAAGTTTTCCAAACAAATCTCTCTCTCACACACATCAAATCAATCACTTTTTCCAAAACTCTATCTCAAAATAATTTTCCAAAACATATTTTAAAAAAAACCAAACCAAACATGTTTTCGTACTTTTTATCTCTAGGGATGGCAATGGATAACCTATCCTGTGGGTATCCATGGAGACCCAACCCAAATACATGGGTTTTCCCCTCTTTTTCTTATCCATTGGGTAGGGTAGGTGATATTCTTTAAATATCCACAGGGGATGGGTTGGGGATGGGTACCCACTAATTTCCCCATATGTTTTTTTTTTTTATTTTTATTTTTTATTTTTTTTTATTTAAGATTCACAACTAAAACTAAACATATATTCAATCTTTTTTCTTTCTTTTTTTTTTTTTTTTTTTTTTTTTTTTCAGGTTCCCAACCAAAATTTTTTTTTTTTTTTGAGATCCACAACCAAAGCTAAATATACGTCCAATCTTTTTTTATTTTATTTTTAAGGTTCACAACATTTTTTTTTTAATTTTTAAGATTCACAACCATTTTTTTTTAATTTTTAAGATTCACAACAAAAGCTAATTATACATTTAATTTTTTTCCTTTTTTTAATTTTTTTTAAGGTTCACAACCATTTTTTTTTTTTTAAGATTCACAACCAAAACTAAATATACATTCAATCTTTTTTGAGTGGCCAATCTGAAGGGCCCAACCCAAAACGAGGAATTCGAGATCCAGAACAAACTCTTCTTCTCTTAGTCAGCCATATTAGAACTCGAGAGCAGCGACTCAAGCTCAGCTAGCGATCATCAGCGAAGACTCGAACAGCCATGTCCGCCGGTGAGTGCTTCCTCTCTCTTTCTTTATCAGATTTTAATGGAAGAACATAGTTGTTGCCCTAATTTAATCTCTAATTGTGTGCCCTAATATTTGTGTATTAATGGAATAGCCTCTAATTTTTATTTTTGTTTGTACCATTTTACCCAAACTTTTGTTTTGAGGGTAAATATGTGAAAGGGCCCCTCTTAAGAGCTTGCCTAGGGCTTGTCTAATCTAACTTGAAAAGGGTTAATCAAACTTGAAAGGGGTTGTGTCCTGGGTTATAAGATAAAAAAATAAACAGAACAAAAAAGTCACTCTTGGTTATGTTGCTTATGTAATATGTTAATGAATAAGCTAGTCGTGTGCTTGTTGCAATGTATATGTTCATGGAATTCTTCTTCCTGTGGTGCCTTGTTTACGTGCCTAGATTTTTGTTGATATGCCAACCTGTGTAAGTGATTTTTTGGGGGTTTTTGAGAGAGGTTGTAAATTGCTTTAACTGTGTGTGAACATGGTTGGTATATATCATGTAGAAATGAAATCTTCTTCCTAATTTTTATTATCTCAAAGTATTTCTTTATTTTGGGTTAGTAAAATTGTTGTGAACCTTAAAAAAAAAAAAAAAAAAAAGTTTTTGTAAACATTAAATAAAGAAAATAAAAATGAGGATTAAAGTGGGTTGGGGAAAATCCATACCCATTAAAAAATGGGGAGGGTGGTACCCATGGGGAATGAGGAATGGGGAATGAGGAAAATTTATTATAGGGGAATGGGAATGGGGAATTAATATCCACCCCATTGCCCCCCATTGCCATTCCTATTTATCTCTAAAACACATCTCTCAAACACAAACCAAACATACCCATGAATCTCAAATTGGCAACAGCAGCAACAGGGTCTGAATCAACGAACCCTAACCCCAACGAAGGAGGCAAAAGACAAACCGTAGATCTTGGAAATGGAAGCGAAGTGGTGTTCATTACCCGATTCCTATCCCTTGAGGATTCATGGAAATGGTTCGATTACCTCAACAAAGAGATCCCTTGGATCAGACCTACAATTCGCGTCTTTGGCCGTTTTTGTCTCCAGGTCTCTTATTTTATCCCATTCATATCTGTGTTCTTCTGTATGTATGTAGTATAAAATTAAATAATGTATTTGTCTCTCTGTCTGTGTATCCATCCTTTAAATGCTGATCAAGAAGGGAAAGATAAAGGTGGAATTTTTGATTTTTTTTTTTTGGGTGCTAATTTCTTGGATAAATGAGAAAGGAAGCATTACAAAATGAAAATGAGAGAAAATGCTCTTTTTAAATTTATTTTATTTTATTTTATTTTATTTTTGAATTTGTGTATTATGTATATGTATAATCCATATCTGTGAGTGCATTTATTTGTATCTCTCTCTCTTTCTCTTTGTATGATATAAATGCTGTTACAAGATGGAAAAAAATAAAGATAGAATTTTGTATGAATTTTGTGGCTAATTTATTGTGTACTTAACGGTGGGTGCAAACGTGATGCGGTTGCAATTTTACATCTAAACTTTTGGGTTGTTTGATGAACAGCCTCTTTAGGTTCTTTCCCAGTTCAACGTGGGCAACTATTACTTGTTTTTCTTGGAGAGAAAAAGGGCCATTGTCATTGGAGTTGAATGTTGAAGATAACTCTGAGCATTTCGACCCTTATTTCAGAGATTCTTGGAATGGGAATTTTGAAGGGTGGAGGTTTGTGTAGTTCCAAGACTACATTTTTTATTTATATAGCACTAACAGAAAGGTCAAATTCATATGAATGCATTATGCATCAAAATTTTGAAGCTCTTGAGGCACTTATCAAATTAGGAAGCCCCTTAGGGTGCTATAGTGGTTAGTGATACAAGTTACCAGTGTTATTAAAAGCGATAAGTGCACCAAGGCGCCAAGGTCTCTTGAGGCCTTAGGCGCAAGGTGAGGCGTGGGCTTCATCAAGGTAAGGCGCATTATGGTAGGTTGAAATAATATAATTTAATATGAGGCATATAAGCAAATAACTAATTGGTATAACATAAACAAAATGTAACATTGAACATTTAAAAAAATGAATACCAACAAATATCGCTATTTTAACATAGATAAATGAGTAATGTTCCAAAGTTTAACATAAAACACGAATATTCATGATCTAAAGGTCAACTAAATCGACAATATTAACCTGTATATTTGAAGGATATGATATAATTTCAGCGGTCCACTAAAGGAAAAAAAGCTCTCAAGGTTTGCTCCTTGGGCTTAATTGAGCCTTGTTCTTGTCACGCGCTTTAATCGTGCCTTAGTGAAGTCGCCTTGCCTTGACCATTGCAAGGTGCAGGGGGTGGGCGTGGCTGGGACTTGCTCCTAGGCACGATTCTAATAACACTGCAAGTTACGTAGTCTAAATAGCTTTTTAGTTGTTCCATAACATCAATTTTCAACCATCCTAAAGTTTTCCTAGTTATTTTCCTTTTATTTTTTTGTGACAAAGGAATATAGTACTTTGAATGGTTTTTGAGAGAAAGGATTGTAGTACTTGAGTGTAATGGGACACACCCTTTTGCTGGAGGATGTAGAAATACTGCAACAACAAAAATTGGACAGTTTCCAGGTTGGTGACTTTTAGGATTTGCATGGACATGATATTGGTGATTAGTGTTGATTTTATCTGATTTCTACTTTATTCTGTTTCCTTGTGCAATAATTTATGTTCATTCCCATGGGCATGATTAGCCAATGCTTGTTTTCCATGGTTTATCTTTTGTTCTACAGCCTAGAGACACTTGTTATGTTGCAAGTGCAGGATTGCCAGAATTAAGTTACAGTGGGTATCAGCCTCATGCATACTCTTGGGATGATTTTCCTCCACTAAAGGACATTTTGGAGGCGGTAAGGATATTTTGTTCAAGCTTTCTCATCATCTTTTTGCCAAATAATACTATGTTTGTCCACCACTAATTTCCGAGTTGCTTTAGCAGAACTTTATATCTTCACTTCTTTTGCTGTAGGTCCACAAAGCTTTTCCTGGGAGTAGTTTTAATAGCTTACTATTGAATAGGTATAAAGGTGGCAATGATTATGTAGGTTGGCATGCTGATGATGAGAAGCTTTATGGTTCAACTCCTGAAATTGCCTCAGTTTCCTTTGGTTGTGATCGCGAGTTCTTGTTGAAGAAGAAACCAAGCAAAATGTCCCAAGGTATAAGCAAGCATTTATTTTTTTCTCTGTTTTGGTATCTGAACAGTGTTTGATGGTAACTTATTAGGTTTTGGATTTGATTAATGTATCAACCTGTTTTTGCACTGTGCATTGTCCTGCACTGATGCATTGTCCCCTTTAATTGCTTGTGTTCATTATGGTTGAGGACATACCCTTTGTATATATAATTATAGCCCCAACTCCAAAGACCTCCGTATTGATTTCAATGGCATGAGACTGCCATGCATCAATGTTGGAATCGGCAACATTTTTATTCAAGAACCATCCACACAATATCCCAGTATAAAGGGTAGTTTGGGGATGATCTAAATAAGTGCACTTTTTGACTTTTTATGAAATATGAGTTGGATATGGGTTGGGTTTGAAGTAATGTGGTAGGGAGGTGATGTGAGTTAAACAAGATAATGTGACTTAAATAGGATAGTGACTTTTTGACTTTTTAATTTTTTAGATTATAACAAATAAAGCCCAAGTTTTGTTTCTATCTAAGTTTTACAGCTGTGTTGTACTTGTGTTGAACTTACTTTTTTTTTTTTTACTGTCTCATGTAAGTGCCAACAGATAAAAGAGTTGAGGGTGAACCTCCCAGCAAGCGATCAAAGAAGAGTAACCATTCTGACCATCACTTATTTACATTAAAGCATGGTTCACTGTTGCTGATGAGAGGCTATACCCAGCGGGATTGGGTCCACTCGGTGCCTAAACGTGCAAAAGCAGAGGCCACCCGCATTAACCTCACTTTCAGGTTTGTTCTGTGATTTAGCCAGCTACGAAGAAAGTGACCGCCAAAGGTTTCATGTACAAAATTTCTAGCTGTGCTCCACTGGATCTACTCCGTATAGAAGGTGCTTAATGTCTTGTAGAAATTGAATGCATTGCTGCACCTTTTGCTTGTTTGTGCCAATGTGCCATACCATACCATGTTTGCTTCATGGATTTTGCTTAGCTGGCATGATTGGGGAGCACACGAAAACGTATGTGCAACCATTTATATATTTGTTTGATTCATGAGGCTGTTTAAGGTTAATTGAACAGCCCAGTTTTATGAATATGATGTTTCATAGGAACAGAAATTAGAAATCTTATGGTCAGCTCTGCTTTTCCATATGGATGTTGCTCACTATTTATGTTGTGAATGATCGATGGTGGTGACGACGCTAGCCAAACATTGCATAGTGGTGAACATGTGGAGGGAAAGAAAAGAGAAAAATTGAAGAATGGTCAAGGTTTGGCTTAAGTGATTGTTAATGTAAATAAAGAGCAGCATCACGTCAATTATTTTGGATTCTCTATTTTTTGCGCTTCCACTTATAAATTTTAAAACTCATAAAATTTCTTTTCTCTCTCTAAATAATAGCAAAATTATTCTTGTGAAAATATTTTATCCATTCAATTGAATGCACACTCCGCATTACAAAAAATGTTTCTTTCAAAAAATCTTAACAAAATTCACGAAGGTGGTTACTACTTTATTTGTACCTATTTGTTCATGACCTTACAGTGAGAAAATAAATGTAGAGTTTTTAATCTTCAATCTTCAGAGTATATCAACAATAAATTGGGTTGGGGTTTTTGTGTTTGAGAAAGAAGAAGAAGAAGAGCTAAGTGATTATTGTTAATTGTCTTGACAAGACTGGCTTGAGTTGTGATCTCTATCGTCTCATCTTTTTCTTTAGTTTAACCATTGTCAGAGTTGATTATCTGTTCTTGAACAAATAAGAAATATTTGGTTATTTATTTCCGAACAAATAAATAATGTTTGGACTTGTGTTCCTAAATTTCGGTTATATGTTTGGGAGTTTAGTCTCAAAAAAATGATGAACAATTTTTATTATTTTTTTCAAGAAATTTATCCTTAGAAAGTCAATATTCTCTGAACTAAGAATACCATTAAAGGTATGAACCTTCTTTATTGTTGTATTCCTCTCATTTTATGGAGTTGTGTTTACCGGAAAAATTTTCACTTATTGTCATTGTAGAAGTGTAGGTAATTAAATGATTGCCACCGTTACCATCGGAATATTGCCACCAAAGGGCTTTCAAAATTTTGAAGGTGAGATTTGAAAAAGATGGATGTGTGATGATGGAAATGGGTGCTCTCATAAATCATAATTCATAATGTAATGGGTGTGTAGGCTTAATTGTGAGATGGAGTATCCCAAAATTATTAATATTCTTTTTAATAATTTTATTTGAGATTATTATTGTAATAAAAAAAATTAAAAAATGAAGAATCTAAAATAATTGATGAGGTGGTAATAGCAGCATGCTAAATAAAATTTGTTAGTTAAGTTAAGTAACAAAGAGGATAAATTTTGTACAGGAGACTTGTAAAATCTTAACAACTTCTAATCTGCTTGGAGAAATAGGTTAAAAATTAATTTTTTTGATTTTTTTAAAAGAACATGCAAAAAATAGAAAAGTAATATGATTTAAAAAAGTCAAAAAATTAATATGTTAAAATCTTCTCAAAATAGGTCAGAGGATCAAATTAAAACACTTCTTATAAATTAAAATCTATACCAACACAATTTAAACATGGGCCAATTTGAAAATATAGTTGAAAGTTAAAATTTTAGGTCACACCACTCCTTTATTTTTTTTTTACACATTTTTTTTAAAAAAAAAGTCAAAAGAAAAAAAAATCAACTTTTAATTAACTTCCCAAAACAACCCAATAGTAACTAAAAAATATTTATTTTAAAGTCTCAAAATATAGTCAACTCCATAAAGTATTATTATTAGTTAGTTTATTTATTTTTTTGGTGCCAAGTAAATATTACACTAGGTTTGATTTATATTTCTAGAATTTACTTTTCAAAAAAATTTATTTTTTATTTTGAGATTTTTTTTAAGGTCCCTAGTATTATGATTTTATAGCATAAATGACATTTAATATTTTCATAATGTCTAAGGTCCTTCAACATTGATCTAGAGAAATTCCAGTCTAGAGAAATTTCAGCCCAGAGAAATTCTGGGCTTCCAAAGATTTTCTCTGGGTTCAAGACTTTGAACATTCAAATTTCTCTAGATCCATGGACAAACATTAAAAAAAAAAAAACAAACTAAAACAAAAAAAAAAAAAAAAAAAAAATCAATCCAGAAAAAACTCAATCCAAATCAGAGAATTTCTTTGGTTCAAACCAGATAAATTCAATCAAAATCATAGAAAATTCAATCTAAATCAGAGAATTTCTCAGGATTCAGTTCGACCAATTTTCAAACCAGAGAAAATTGATAAATTTTGGACTTCCCAGACCCAAAGAAAATTGACTTCACCAATTTTACTTAGTTAAAGGCAAAGAAAATTAAACAAATTTCTCTGCCCTCCCTGCCTCTCCTAGACTCAACTCTCCAGAGAAAATTTGAAAATTTCTTTGATCTTCCCTTCTTTCCAGAGAAATTTTCCTTCTCTGGCCTTCAGAGAAATTTCCCTCTCCAGAGAAAATTTCTCTGACCTTCCTAACCTTCCCTTCTCTCCAGAGAAATTTCCCTTCTCCAAATCCAAAGAAATTCACTCAAACCAGATAAATTCCCCAAACCTAGAGAAATTCGCAAAGAGATGGTGTATGTAGCACGCAGCTCTGAAGAGACCAACAGCTGGTTTTGAACAAAACCGTGGGCTGAAATATCACCCACATGTATAGAACTAGATAAGAAGAGACTCTCCAACCTAATCAGTGACAACTAAAACCCAGATAAGAACCAGTTAAAGCTCTATATGTGCTAATGCAAACCTCCACAATTTACGAGTGGGGCAAAAATAAAAGAAAAAGAAAAAGCAGAATACAAAGTACATGAACCCAACTACAGTACTAAGTATTATATGAGAATCTGAGGGACAAAACCAAGAAACACTTAGCTGGTATATAAATTCTCATTATTCATGTATACTTGCTTATATTACTACATAAAAAAAAGAAAAAAAACAAGTGGGGTTCATGTACTCTTATCTTCTTTTGAACAAAACCGTGACCAAAAGTTGGTTTTGAACAAAGCCATCAACCAGCTAGCATGTGCAGGAATAGACCCACGCCTCACCTCGCGCTGGAACGGAAATCAACAGCACCGCTAGACCACTACCATGCTTGGCGGAACCACCAACCTGGAATAATGAAACCTGAATCTCCATGTTTACTAACTTAGACACCCAGACCAAACGAACCAGGATACACCGACCTTACCCGAGGTGTCATAGACACACTGCCGACGACGCATCCGTGTCCAAACCATAGCAACACTGCAGCGACACACGATCTCACAAACGACATGCTACCAACCTGCGACTATCACCATCCATCGGAGAACCAGAGCAACGAAGCTTCCACCTAGAGACCTGCTACAGCAGACCACCAAGAGTCCCCAGTACACAACTGATAGGGGAGACAGAGAGAGTTTCGTCGGATCTCCAACGTTTCAGTATCCCGACTTGAATCGACGGGGAAGATCGTACATGAAGACCCTGTGTGTAGTGAACTCTCTGAGTTTCTCGGATCATGTTCATTTTCTCTCTCTAGAAAGCTTTGGGTTTCTCTCTCTGTATGTATGTATGTATGTACATGTCTGTATGTAGTGAACTCTCTGTGTGTGCGTGTTTGATCGTGGTGATGAGTGAGAGTAGACAAAAGGAGGGGGCTGAATTTCTCTGTGATAGATGGGAGGGACCTTAGACATCAAAAAATAATATTGTGGATGTCTTCCATTACTAAAAATGAGAGAGAGACTTTAGACTAATTTTCCCTTTTATTTTTGTATATATATTTTTTGTTTTCACTGGATTTTTTTAATATTTTAAGCAATTTTTTTTTTTAAATTTTTAGATACACCTAACATAAATATATGGAATTTTTTTTAGGGTCCTTGATATTAAGATTTTATAGCATAAAGGACATTCAATATTTTCATAATGTCTTAGGTCCCTCAACATTGATCCAGAGAAATTTCAATCCAGAAAAATTCTGTCTAGAGAAATTCGCTCCAGAGAAATTCTGGACTTTTCAAAGAATTTCTCTGGGTTCAACCCAGAGAAAATTCAAATTTCTCTGGGTTCATTTTGACCAACTTTCTCTGATTTCAAATTTCTCTGGGTTCATTTATAAACCAGAGAAAATTCAAATTTCTCTGGATTCATTTTAACCAATTTTCTCTGGATCACAATATCATTTTGCGAAATCATTTTGACAGACCTTAGACCAATTTCTCTGAGTTCAAATTCAAATTCTTCCTCTAGAGAAATTCTTTGATAGCCATCATCATCATCATCATCATCATCTTCTTCTTCTTCTTTCTACATCAAATAAGTAGCTGTAGTAGCACCATGAAAGCCATATAAGCAAGAGCACTTTGATAGCATCAACACAAATACACAACATGACAAATGATTAACTGGAGGTAGCATGAGACAATAACAAAGCTTCCAGAGAAATTTGAACAACCCAAAGACCTACCAGAGAAATTTGAACAACCAGATAAATTTGAACAATCCAGAAAAATTCTCTGGTCCAAACCATTGCAAGGTTTATGTTCTTAAATCTGTTGTTTAATTAATAGTTGGGGTTGATTTATTCAAATGGTTGTTGTTGTTGAAGGCAAAGAAAATGGTAAACAAATCAAAATTTTTTTAAAGTAAACCAGAGAGAATTTTTTTAGTTTGGAGAGAATTTCTCTGGTTTGAACCAGAGAAATTCAAAGCTAGATGGTTGTTGTTGTTGTTGAAGGCAGAGAAAATGATAAGGAATTTCTCTGGATATCTACAAAGCTGTGTCCTCATGGGAATTGAGGTCATCAGAGCATCCTCTCAGGCATCCTCTTGCCGTCGTCGAATGAGGAATCGTCCACCATAGCAACAAGCTTGAATGTGTTTTGGTTCATCGTCAAATCGATGTCAGTTAGGGTTGAATAGGAGTGCGAGGCATTTCTGAAATCAAATTTGGAATTGGCGGTGGTGGTTGAAGCTGTGGCGTTGAGAGGGCGGTGAGTTTGGGGATCGATGCCCCGAACGATGAGCTCTCGCTTGATGTGAGTGTTCCAGTAGTTCTTGATCTTGTTGTCGGTTCTACCTGGTAATCTTCTAGCTATCAATGACTATCTAAAAAAACAAATTCAACAAAATCAACAATTGTAGTTTCAAAATTTGGATTTCCTTTTTGGATTCAGTTTGATTGCCGAGAAAACAAATTCACAGCTGCCAAGCAACCAATTCAAAAAGTTGTCATGATTTCTTTTTTTTCAGATTTGAAACAAAAGCTGATGGAAAGTAATTAAAAATGAAATTGAAGGAGAGAGAGAAATAGTATACTTGTTTCTGAGCAAGCTGTGAAGTTTAATAATGAATTCGTCTTCTTGTTCAATGAAATTCCCTCTCTTGAGGTGGGACGAAGATAGTTAATCCATCGGAGTCTGCAACTCTTGCCACTGCAAAGCAAGCCTGAGTCAAATTTCTCTCACATATGTTTAGAGACCTTAGACATCAAAAAATAATATTGTGGATCTCTTCTATTACTAAAAGTGGGAGAGGGACCTTAGACTAATTTTTCCTAAATATATTTAAAAAGTATAATATTTATAAAAAAAATCTTCAAGAAATTCACTAAATATAAAAAATACAAAAAATAAAAAATAAAAATTCAGTATATTTTTTATATTTATGCGTATTTATTAATTTTTTAAAATATTTTTTCACAAATATTTTACTATTTAAATACATCTAAGTAAGGTACATTTAAAAAAGTAAAAAATTACTTAAAATTTTAAAAATATTCACTAAAAATTAAAAAAAATATAAAAAATAAAAAACTTAATTTTTAAAAAATTAAAATAAAATACACTGAAAAATATTTGAAATCCTACGAAGGAGGACCCATTCGTATCCTATTGTTCAGCGAGTCCAAAATTCCAAAAACAAAAGATAAGAGCCCATTCCTTTACCCTATAAGGGCATGTTTGATTGGAAGGATTAAAGTATGAGATTAGGATTATTAATCCGTGGGCCCAACCATCCTATGTTTGTTTTGAAATTTGGTTTAGGACTATTAATCCAATGGATAATTAATCCAACAAATTTGTAGGATAATTAGTAATGGGGTAGGGGTGGGATAGTTAATACCACACTAATTTGATAGGATTATTAATACCTCACTATTAGTATTGTGAATCAAACATAGCCTAAAGGAAATAATTATGTTTCATTACCATATTGTCCGGTGTTATAAGGGCTCAATCTTTTACCCTACAAGGAAATAATATTATGACTTTTTATGATATGATATTGTTTAGTGTTATAAGGGCTCATTCTTTTACCCTATAAGGAGATAATATTATGACTTTCCATGACATGATATTGTTTGGTGTTATAAGGGCTCATTCTTTTACCCTACAAGGAAATAATATTATGACTTTGATATGATATTGTTTGGTATTATAATGTTTAAGAATTAATTATTTTAATTAATTTTAATTTATAAAAAGATATAAAAATAAAAGAGGTGATATAATAATTTATAGTAATTTTTTAATTTTTTAACTACAAACTCAAATTAGAAAAGTGAAATTTTTAATTTTTGTTTTTTAATTATCAATTTTTAACTTAAAATACCCTGTATCAAAATATTAAGGAGTGGTTTGAGATATTCTAAATATATATATTTTTTGACTTTTTATAAAAAAATAAAAAAAATATTAATAAATATTAATTGATATGACTCAATTAATTTTTTATATGTTAAAAAAATACATTTTTTTACAACTACAAGTATTAGCTTCAACTGCACACGCTACTTTGGAGTTGTTGATGCAAGTTATACAATTGTTTATAATTTTATTTTTTTTATATTTTAAAAATTTGTATAAGATACAACCCCTATTTATAATTTATTTGGTAGCATTATAAATTGAAACTAAAAATTAAAAATACCTCTTTTCAAAAATAGCATTATAAATTGAAAAATATATTATGACTTTAAATAATTTATTAAATATATTATGATTTTAAATAATTTATTAAATTTTTTTTATCAAATTTCTGTGTGAACTCAATAAATCTCAAATCTATATATAGCAGATTTAGTAAAAAATTTAATAGATTTTTAAAATGTCTAAACATAACAATTATAAATAATTATAAATTCTACCAAATCGTCTGTAAATTTACAAAAAAAAAAAAAAAAAAACTCTGCTCTCTCTGTCTCTCTCTCTCTCTCTCTCTCTCTCTCTCTCTGCGTCTTTGTGCTTTCTCTTCTTCACTCTGAATCAGAGTGAAACAGAGTTGTTACCGGTTAGAGCTTTGCCAAGTAAGAACCTCCCCAATTTGATTGCTTTAATTTGATTCAAACGCCTTTCATTTTCCGTCTAGCTCAATTTACTTCGCTTTTTTTTTTTTTTTTTTGGGTCTGTTTGATCCTATGTTGTTATTGTCGTTGTTGTTTAACCCATTGGCATGAGCTAAAAATCTTGGTCCCTTGTTTGCTTTGCTCAATCAATAATCAGGTTTCACCTTTCTATGTGTTTGCAGATTTGTCTGAAAGAAGATTACCATGAGTTCATCAACAGAGAGATATTCAGATTCGATAAACCCTCGAGGTTCTATTTGGGTTTTTTTTTTTCAAATCTTTATCTTTCTTGTAATGATCAATGATGTTTGATTATTTAAGTCCATACACGATAGCCACACTTTTCTTCTCATTGATCAGCTTTCTTGAGATACCATCTCCAATTCTTAGTTATACTTTTACTTAAATTCAGTAAAAAGCTTCATTTGATATGAATCACTCCGATGGATAAACTCAAATTTGAGTAAAATTGTTCAGTGTCAAGTTCGAGTTGGAGTAAAGGAGATTAGTGAAAAGTTTGGGTAAAAGTGCCCAAATGTGAAGTTTGGATTGGATAAAAATTCAAGTAAAGGAAGTGGATCTCTCTTGATTTGAGTAAAAATTAATTTGGTATAAGTTTGAATAAAGAAGTGGAAAGGAGATTAGTTGAAAGTTTGAGTAAAAGTGCCCAAGGGTCAGATTTGGATTGGATAAAAACGTGAGTAAGAAAATGGATCTCTCTCTATTTGATTAAAAATTTGAGTAAAACTTAGGGAAATTCTAATATACACACCCTTCAAAGGGGTGTACCATATGCACCCCATTTTTTTTCTGTAGTTATGACCAATTTTCTTCTTTAGTTATGACATTATTTTAGTTATGACTCCTGAGATCTTCAGTTATGCCTCATATTGTGTTCGGTCATGACATTTTTTTTTCTTTTTTAGTTATGACTCAGAAAATATGAAGTTATGCCATTTTATTCTTTAGTTATAAGGTGCATATGGTGCACACCCTCCCATAAAACTTAATTTGGTATAAAGTTCGAGTAATAATGGAGTGGAGGCAGTTTTAATAGCTTTTTACTCAAATTAAGTTTGAGTCAAGATTTGAGCATGGGTGGTCTTACATTTGTGGCCTTTCAGTTTATTATCTCTTTTCTCAGTTATCATGCTAAATTTCTTCCAGATGTTTGCATTGTTGGAGTTGCACGGACGCCAATGGCTGGCTTCCTTGGTTCCCTTTCATCTTTATCGGCTACCCAGCTTGGTTCTATAGCTATTGCAAGTAAGATTGTCCAATTGGGACTCTCTACCTTGTCTCCTTTTTGAGGACCAGCTCTTGATTATGTTGCTTGAATTTTAATCCCCCTAGTAATATTGTAGGTGCTCTTAAAAGGGCAAATGTTGATCCATCTATGGTGGAAGAGGTTTTCTTCGGAAATGTGCTCAGTGCAAATTTAGGTCAAGCTCCTGCTAGACAGGCTGCCTTAGGGGCAGGTCTACCTAATACAGTGATTTGTACTACCATCAACAAAGTCTGTTCATCGGGAATGAAAGGTGGGTTTTCTATCCATAGCAATTTGTGTTAATTTTCATTTCATTTTATGTTATTGCTAGGTAGGTATAAATTTTACTAGAACGAACAATGCACAATGCACAATGCACAATTCAAAATATGAGACAATTTACCTTGGTATGTTGCAGGAGGGTTCAACCAAATGAGAAACCCCTCAACCAATATATGGAACAATGAAGCAACTCTATTTGCTGCCTCCTGCTAAACACTAGCTGAAACTCCAAACATTCCTTAATGAAAACACTATCCATCTCCTGCCTCACTCTTATCCATCTCAATAACAGGTCAAGCATGACCTTTGCCGGCCCATTGTATTGAGTTCCCTAGTTCTCACAATTCTGCTTGTCTATTCTGTGTATCTTGGAAAAGGCTACCATGTGCACCCTTTTTGAGGTGCATATGATATGAACCTTATACAAAAATTAATAAAAATATAACCTTTACTACAAAAAGTATAACTAACTTTTTGCTCATCACAAAAAGTATTAACTCTCAACACAAAAACCACAAGTTTGCCATTCATAATTTTAGGAGGTGTATACTGTAAGTTCGTCATTCATAACTTTCATCACAAAAATCGTAACTTACACCACAAAAATTAGTAACTTTCACAACAAAAATCATACCTTTTCTTATGATGTGCATGTTTTTAGAAAACTTTTCTTATGATGTGCATCTTTTTAGGGGGTGCACATTGTAACATTTCCTTAGTATCTTTGATTCCCTTGAAGCCCCCAAATCAAATGTCCATACCAATATCTCGTACAGTGAAACTTGTCTCGATTACTTCTCACATAGTAGTTTGATCCAAGGACATAGGATTTAGTGATTCTCAGTTTCTCATAGCTTGAAATCAAATATGTCTGGTAAATCTACTCCCAAATAGTAAATGATCATGAAACATTAATTGTGTTCGATGAAAAACACACGGCACTCTATGAATCATTTGTTTGGCAACTTTTCGATATTGAATAGATACAAAATGTTTATTTGCTAACCAAAGTAGATGTTAAAGTTGAAGAATTGATTTGGGTGACCACAACAAATGGGATGAAATGACAGTGGGCAACATCTCTAAAGTAGTTACCCATGCCCACTGATAAGTAATGCCTATTGTATATGTTATCAGGAGTAGAAATCCAATTAACTCTATCTCCTCTATCCATGTAAGGAGGTGGAATGCCAACCTACTTGAGCTTGCTAAAGTATTGAGTTTTCTGGAGGCCACATGAAGGGTTTCATTTCTGATCAATATAACATGAAAAAACGTAGTGATATATTTTCTCTTTTTCATCCCAGCAACAATGCTTGCAGCACAGACTATTGAATTGGGAGTCAATGATATTGTTGTGGCTGGTGGCATGGAAAGCATGTCTAATGCTCCTAAATATCTAGCTGAAGCAAGGTTTGGCATCTGATTTTTTCTTTGTTACTTTTTTATTTTTTATTTTTTTGTCAAGACTGCTGAAGTAGTATTCAAGCTGGAGATCTAAGTTGAGTCAAAATTGAAGTGGTTATGCACATCTTGGCCCTTCAATGGACATGTCAATCAATTCATTATTTTGGAGAATCTTTTCGGTTGCGTTGTTAATAGATAGTGAGCCCCAATGTAAACATTGTCAAGAACATGGTAGTCTTAAAAACGTTCTATTGGTCAGGAAAGTCACTTGGTATATTACTATGGGGGTACTGCAGGCTGTGCATGTGGGTCTTACTTAATGGAACTTTGTCCATTCTGCTTGCAAGTTTGTTTAATGTTCCAAACTACGTAAAGTGACAGTAGTTATTCAATTTGGTTAGGATTGTTCTAATTGGCATTGTGTTTTTCTTGCTTTTAGAGACGGTAACTGCTCCGACACAAAACTGATTGTCAAACAAAGTCATTTGTTGGCTTTGTATAACGGAATAGATGTATGTTGGTGTGTGTGTGTTTGTTGTCCATTGTAACAAAAAATGTAGTGCTGGTTCAGATGGTTGATTTCTTCTTTTAGCTTTCTCTAGCCTATTTGTTTAAATGGGGAGTTCAATTCCATTCTCCTAATAGATCAACTACAATGTTGACACTGACTACAATGAAGTGATGGTTCATGAGAGCTTTATTCCATGAAATTGTAGAATGATTTTCTATTCTTTACAATGAGCTGTTCCTACGAAGACAGCTGAACTGTTCAAAGATTGTGAAACATCCTAATGTGACTGAAATATATGATGCTGTCAAACCATGATACCAATGGTTCCTCTTTTATGTTTTGATGAGAAGTAACCATTAAAGCTGTGCTGATTCCGTCCACATTAACAGAAAGGGATCTCGGCTTGGACATGATACTATCATTGATGGCATGCTGAAAGATGGGCTATGGGATGTTTACAATGATTTTGGAATGGGAGTATGTGCAGAGTTATGCGCTGATAAATATACCATTACAAGAGAAGAGCAGGTAGTATTCTTCGCCCATCTTTCTGGTTTAAAGTTTCCCTTGAATGATTTTGTTCATCTCAATTCATGAGTTGCTATGTTTAGCAGTCTTCAAATCCATTGTGCAAATGGAAACATTTGAAAAACAAGAAATCATCCAGAAAAAAAGGACAAATTGGTTGCATTGATCAAGCTATTGCTATCACTCATATTCATTCCACTTGGATGTTTCTTCTTTGCTATATCTGGTTTTCTTTTCTAGGATGCTTATGCTATTCAAAGCTTTCATCGTGGAATTGCTGCACAAAGAAGTGGTGCCTTTGCATGGGAAATAGTTCCAGTGAGACTCCTAGTTTATACTCAATTTGCAAAAAATTGCTGTTTGTAATGTCATTATCTTTGTTCAAAAAATGCCTTTATACATGCAGGTTACTTTATCTGGGGGAAGGGGGAAAGCAGCTACAATTGTTGATAGAGATGAAAGTTTAGGAAAGGTAAATAGCATAATTGGGCATGGGGATTGATTTGTATAAGTTATGTCTTCAATGATGATTTTATGAAGATTCAATTTCTTCTGCTCTATTTGGTGTCTAATACTGGATCAAAAAGTTCTAAAAAACCCCATACCTGCTGACAATGGAAACATAATAAAGTTAATTTCTTTTTTCTGTTCACCCTGACTGTTTTACTTCCCCCTACCACTTTTCTTTTTTTGTTCTTTTCTTTTTACAATCATTTTACAAATTAAGCTGCATGCATTTTTTGTGCCATTGAAATTGTGCATCTAATTTGAGATCAGGGGAAGCCACCCCTTCGCAAGAATGGGTATTTTAACTTTGTTCCTCTAATTCAATTATCGGGTGAATCTAATTGTTTGCACATAAGCTAAAATGGCTCTGGCTATTTGTTTAAGTGGTCTGGTATTCTGAATGCGCAAAATAGAGGGAATGAATCTAATTTCAGTACAGCCAAACAAAGGCATGAGTTTGGATTGTTAAATGCCATCTCCTTGCTTTACAGTGGTTTCTATGCCTGCATTACTGTTGTATTACTATTTTTCTTTTGCATTTGTATCTTGTTAGTTTGATGCTGAGAAACTAAGGAAGCTTCGACCAAGTTTCAAGGAGAAAGGAGGTTCTGTTACAGCTGGCAATGCTTCTATCATAAGGTTCTGTGTGTGGGTGTGTGGGTGTTCTAAAAACTCAACCAAACAGAGAACATGAATACAATACATAGTTATGTTATCATACGAGAAAATGGACACTTCATCTTCTTCATTTTCTTGATTTTCACTTCGCTAGTGATGTTGCTGTTTTCATGGACAGTGATGGGGCAGCTGCATTTGTGTTAGTGAGTGGTAAAAAAGCACTTGAACATGGATTACAAGTGATTGCGAAGATCAGAGGGTTTGCTGATGCTGCTCAGGTAATGTACCAAACCAAACCAAGCCTTAAGTCCCATCAAATGAGGTCGGTTACATGAATCCTTCTTTTTCACGTGGTCCTATCAAAGGTCATTTCGTTAGTCAAATTAAGTAGATCCATATCTCAATTTATAACGCTAGTCAATATTAATCTAGGCTTATCCCGTCCCCTAATTCTTCTATCTACTGTTACAACATCACATCTCTTTACTACTGCCTCTATTGGTCTCCGTTGAATATGACCAAACCATCTTAATTGATTCTCTCTCAACTTATCTTCTATCGGTGCTACTCCTACCCATTCCTGAATACACTCATTCCTAATTCTGTTTTGTCTAGTTTTGCCACACATCCACCTTAGCAGCCTTATCTCAGCCACACTCATCTTATCTACACGTTGTTTCTTGGTTGACTAACACTTTGTCCCATACAATATCGCTGGTTTAATAGCCGTTCTATAGAACTTACCTTTTAGTCTAGTGGACATTTGTTTATCGCACAGTATCCCATACGCACTTCTTCACGTACACCATCTCGCCTTAATCTTATGGGCCACATTCGCATCAATCTTCCCGCTGTTGTGATAATCGACCCTAAATAACAAAAATGTTCACTCTTAGACAATTCTTGGTTCTCAATCTTCACTTCTCCGCTGCTTTCATTGTTATTGTTACTAAATTTATACTCCATGTACTCTGTCTGAGTTCTACTTATCCGGAATCCTTTAGATTTAAGAGTTTTTCTCCAAATCTCTAACTTTGTGTTAACTCCTCTAGTCTCATCCACTAGTAAAATATCGTCTGCAAAAAGTATACACCATGGCACGTCATCTTGAATATTTCTCGTCAACTCATCCATAACAAAAGCAAAAAGATAAGCACTTAAGGTAGATCCTTGGTGTAACCCTACAGTGATAGGAAATTCATTTCTCTCCAGCAGGCGATCTAATAGTGGTCACCACCACTCTTCATACATGTCCCTAATTACATCAATGTAACCTTTTGTCACCCCTTTCTTCTCTAACACCCACCATATTGTATTCCGAGGCACTCTATCATATGCTTTCTCAAGGTCGATAAACACCATATGAATGTCTCTTTTCTTTTCTCTGTACTTTTCTATTACTCTCCTCAAAAGATATATCGCTTCATATTACTTTTGTGTTGTGACATGATTGGCTGGGCAGGCACCTGAATGGTTTACAACTGCTCCAGCACTTGCAATACCAAAAGCTATTTCAAATGCTGGTTTGAAGGCATCCCAAATCGACTACTATGAAATAAATGAAGCATTTTCTGTAAGAATTTGTTATTTACATTTTGCTACTGACAATAGCTTGTTTAATAAGCGGGATTAGTCTTTTCACACCTTCTCTCTGCAGGTTGTGGCTCTTGCCAATCAAAGGTTACTTGGTCTTAGTCCTGTAAGTCTTCTACAGCCTTTCTGCCACTTTTTTATTACTCAATATGACCTTTTTTTGGAATGATTCATGGAATCAGTGGTTTCTAGTTTTTATTTATTTTTTTAAAAAAAGAAATTAGTTTCAGTAAGTTGTGCGATTCTGCTTTGCTTCATTTTATGTTCTGTTCTTATGGGTACAGCAAAAGTTGAATGTGCATGGTGGAGCTGTATCTTTGGGACATCCACTTGGTTGCAGTGGTGCTCGTATCTTGGTCACATTGTTAGGGGTAACTTAAATGGGCTTCTAATTTGTGTTTTCTTACCTGATTTTTTCCCATGCCATATCTATTTTTTCTTTCATCTTTTTATTTTCTATCGACCCCATTGTCTCACCCAATTCTGTTTAGCTCTCTTTCTCTCTCTCTCTCTCTCTCTCTATATATATATATATATATGTTACTGTAAGGACACATGCAATTATAATGGCACCCTGCTGGTTGTTTGTTTTGCTGAGGCTTAGTTGAGCTGTAACGCTGCTACAGGTCCTGAGACATAAGAATGGGAAGTTTGGGGTTGCTGGAATCTGCAATGGGGGAGGAGGAGCTTCTGCTCTTGTTCTAGAGCTCACGTAAGTCTTTTCAAACTTACTAAGGTTGAGTAGCTCACTAAAAAAAAAAATTCAGGGTTTTGTGGAACTTCTCTTTTGGTGTTGCTAATGAGTTCCTGATCTTAATGGCACACAAACTTAGTCGAAGCGATTGCTAGCTAATTTGAAACCAGTTCCATACTAGCAAATGAAATTCCTAAGTTGCGCTCTCGAAAAGTATAAACAATATGAGCCGGTCAGACTGTGGGTCCATTGATTTATAAAATTCATCTAAAAAAAATCAATAATTTATTTTTAAAATCATACATGTCATCTATTTATTTGCAAACAAATGTGACGAACTATGATTATCGGATCAGTCTTTTTTTTCTTTTTTCTTTTTTCTTTTTCTTTTTCATTAATGATCTACATACATGAGTCTAAAAAAAATGAACTAACCAGATCATTAAAGTTTGTCCTTGCCCATAGGACCCAAACTAAACTCTGTCTTTTCTCCCAATTGGAGAGACGTTGGACCTCTTTTACTTTAATTGGTGGGAATACCTTAAATAGCTTTCCTGTCATTGGCCCTTAGCTAAAAAATGTGATCTTGCAGAGGGTCAAATTCTCCATTTCTTGGTCTTAGTACTAAACAAGGCTCGTGCCACAGTATCAATTGAATGGCCTAAAGATGGGATCATCATGGATTAACTATTGAATCCAATTGAGATTTCCAACAGCTGAGAGAGCTTTGAGATATTAGAAACACTTATTTAGTGTAAATCACAATTGATTTGTCTGGTGACTACTATGGATTAGTTTAAATTTCCATCATTTTGAAAGAACTTTGCATGTTGCAGGTCAAATGTGAAGGTGCCCCGTTCCATGTTATGAAAGTGACACTCTTCTGTTATGTTGGCTTACCTGCTAGCTGTCGTGTAACCTTCTCCCTGTTGTACAACTTAATTATTATTATTTTTCTTCAATAAAAGTAATGTCTCAAATGTTATTAATAAATATATATATGCTGGTCTCTGTTCACATATTCATCTACCTAATTTGTTGTCTTTTTCTTTCTACATCTTCTTGTTTCAGCCTCTGTATTCTGTGAAGTACTATTTTCACAGCAGTATCTAATTTCCATATGTCCAAGTAGATGAGATTTCTCCTTGATGCACATCTCTAGAATGATTTACAGGGACTGCAAGTTCATTATAGAAAGAGAGAATATAATCTAAACATATGATTTGCACGACCTAGATTGCAGTTGCCATAAATGACTTGGAAGAACGTAACTTATTCAATCAGTTTTTTCTGCCCATTCTATTCCATGGTCTCTCAGGTACATATAAATTTCTTGCACCTGATATTTCCCTATTCCAAGGTGTTATTCCGGCATAAAATTGTATTGCTAATAGTATGCTTGAGGGCAGAATAATTAAATATATAGTGTATGATGCGTTAAGACTTGATTTCTAAAGTTTGCTCATCTAAAAATTATATTTGTATTAGGATTGCACTAAATCCACAATTTTATAGAGGCAATATATTCGCATTAATTAGAAATAAGATAGTTTCTTTGTTCAAAATGTTACATAACAAGTATAGTTTTAGTGAAACCTTTGCTTCATGGAGGTAGTAAGGCTGCTATATGAGCAAGGATAGCTATAACAACCGATTGGTACACGATGGAGGTGGGCATACGACCCTTGTCCTTTCGGAAGAAGAGGCCTTCATATACCGGCAGGTTGACGAGAACCACCAACCCACATAGCATTGTTTGTAGTGCCAATAGATCCAAAACCCTAGTTTTTGAATCCATGATAACCATCTTTAGGGCACCAACAAAGCTGAATAGGTTGGCCAGTGAGAGTGTTGCCAAAATATTGAACATTGGTGATGGGGCACCATACTCCATGACTTCCTTTTCATATCTCAGGGATATGTCCTCCTCGGCCACCTTTGCTGTGACTACAAAACCCGACTTTGAAAACCCAAATACCTCGAAGATGTTATCGGTAAATCCAAAGAAGTAGGAAGTTGTTCTTTTGAATAGCCACATCCTCTGGTCATTCCACCATGCTTGAAATGTGCCCCCACACCATAGAAACTCGCCTAAGCTGTATCCGTATTTCGCAAGGATGACATATGCAAAAGGCAGGACCCAGGGACTTGATAACTGCAGACAGAAGATGATTAGTTTCTTATTAGTTAGGGCCCGTTTGATAATGTTTATGCCTACAATTTATGTTTATGTTTACAAGAATTTTGAAACTTGTAAATAAAAATTCGTTTCGCATTTATATTCAATTTCAAAATACTGCACAGTTTACAAAATTTATGTAACCCAAACAAAAAGTTGGTATCACTTGTTTATAAAATAAATTTTTATTCATTCTTTCCTCTCCCACTTCTTTGGCTACCACCCCCGTGTCTGGCCACTGTTGTTGGCGACCTCCTTTGGCCACTTCTGGCCATCGTTGCCGCCGTTCTCCTCTGGCCATTGTTACTGCTAAACTCCTCCAGAATCCATCTCTGATCACCTCCTCCTGCCACTAACAATCGCCATCTTTCGTAGTTGGCCATTTCCTTTGGCAGTCAGTTACCACCTCCGGCCACCCTTGTCTAACTTGTTTTAAAAACTAGTTATTAAACATGTACCAGACTTCTGTTCTTACCAAAAAATAAATATAAACATGTTTAATGTTTACTGTACACAAAAAATAGTAAATTATAAACATTACCAAACGGCATTTAACAACATTTTGATAATTTGAGATCCATGGGAACAAGTTTTGGAAATTTGATCTCGGTCCATACCTTTGGGAACAAGGAGATGCCTCTGTTGATACAAAGAGATGGGACAGTGACATAGTATAGAGTAGCCAAGCTGCAAGGAGCCCATAGAAGGTAGCAACAGTATGAAATTTGAAGTTGTAGGGGGATCTTTCCATGCCCATAAACAAAAGGGCAGTATTTGGAGAGGAAAATCTGAAAATCACCTTCTGACCATCTCTTGTTTTGGACTAGTGCCTGCAACAGGGTTGTGGGACCTACTCCTAAAAACCCTTTCCTTTCTGGGTTGAAATACACTGATCTCCAACCTCTGCATTGTATCGCTAGTCCTGTAATCACATCTTCTACTGGACACCCATACTTAAGCCCCATCTGCAGATCAACATATCTATGAGCTTGTATGATGTACATAATTATAAATGTCTGTCTTTGTGTGTATGTAGGGGGGGGGGAGAGAGAGAGAGAGAGACCTCCTTTCCCCATTGAGTGTTTTCTTCATAGCTGCAACTTGCAAGAACTTTGCATGTTTCTTCAAGCACATGTGTGCTTTCTTCTACCTTTCTGTCGTTCTTCACCATCCAGTCAGTTTTGTAATCTTTTTTGTACTTCATCCCAGAGAGAGCTTCTCTCCTGTGAAAGCACCCAGTACCGATATAAAGTGGCCCTCCATTAGCATCGAAACCTGCAAGCTCCACCTTCCATCACCCCCCAAGTTCCTCAATGTTAGCATTAGACGGAGTACTACCACTCCATTTGTTTGTGTATAACATTTTTTGCATTTTCTAGCGGGAAAATGAAAATCAATAAAAATATTTTGGTGGTCAAAGGAAAACAAGCTTATTTGAGTGTAAAGGTGAAAAACATTTTTCACACTAAAGTTTCACCACCACCACCGCCCTACCACCGTTGCCACCGCCATCACCACCACCACCACCTCATTGCGTGCCCCAATCAACTCACTACCACTATCACTACCATCACCACCTCTTGTACCCCCACCACCCCATTATAGGCCCCAATTGACTTTCTTTTAAAGCTAGGAAGTACCAATTTGAATGAAATATAGGTAGTTTGAAGGAAAGTATGTGATGAAAAGAAAGGTGGAAAAAACATAATTAAAATTTTACTAATGTTGCCGTGACCTTCATCATCACAACCACCCCACTGCATGCTCCGATCGGCTTTCTTTCAAGGCAATGAAGTGACAATTTAAATGAAATATAATTAGGTTGAAGAGAAGCATGTGACGAGTGGAAAGGTGAAAAATATTTTCAAATTAAAATTTTATCAATGCCACTATCCTACCATCACCACCACCACCACCACCACCATCCTACTAATACTATTGTCGGTGCCGCCACCACCACCACCCTCACCATGTGCCCCACCACTGCTACTATAACGACCACTGGCACATTAATTTTAAGATTACAATTGAAAATATAAAATATATATATATATTTTCCGTAAGAAAAATCCAATTTTCGGCCTAATCAAACGTATGAATGCTACATTTTCTCTATGTGTAGAGGGTTTTGTAAATGCTTACTCACCGCACTAATAACTCTCAAGGAACTGCTATAAACATCATTCTTGGTGAGGTTGTCGAAGGTCTGTGGAAACTGTACAAATGCGATCTGGTGACCCTGCTCTTCATCCATTAGAAAGCACAGTGCATCTCGCACTGACTCCGAATTGTTCGAATACATGTCACAATCCACGTTCAGAATTACCGGTCCGTTGCTTATCCTCGATGACACTCTTATCTACTCAAATATCATTATTAGATCATGATATAACAAACCACAATTTTGAGAATTGTATGCGGTATACATTACATTAACAATCTGTTTAGTTCACTGGAATAAAATAATTATTTTATCATAATGTCTATGTTTGAGGTTTGATCTCTAATGTACACCTTCTATTACATTTTAGTTCTTGACTTTTGTGCCATTCAAAATCAATATTGGGAGAGGCAGTATTTTTTAAATTTTAGACGAGCCTTAATAATATCAAAAACACTATATACACGAGCATGGTTTCTAAAGTAAGAATTTTGTTGTATTTTGGCTATCAAAATGTTTGTTCACAAAATATGTGCTTTGTTACATTTTGTTCCTCAAATCTTTAATTTTATTGAATATATATATATATGTTTTTTTTTTTTTTTAAGGTAAAGGAGCAATTAAATAAAAAAATTTTAGTAAAAAGTTCTTCACCATCACAGAGTGACCCCCACAACTAGGCAAAGTAAGGTTTCATCCTCATAGCTGATATATTTGCGAAAAATAAAAGATTGGGGACAGATCGCTTACATTAGAAATCAGTAGTGTAATTAACCCAAATAATCTATACTCTTTATATAAAGTGCACAACTAAGAACATGAAATTTGTCACAACTTTTATCTTTTTAAATTTATCTTTATGTAATTATCAAAATATCATTTTCAGATCTAATTACTTCAAGCTTAATAACGGTCATGATTTGTCTAATTACTTTATATATACGCCTAGTGTGTGCTTACACTTCTTGTAATCGAGACAATTATATATATGTATGTATGTGTAAGATGTACATATATATAGAGGTAGCTTACAAGGGAATTGAGGGCTCCTGCTTTGAAGTTGTGGTGATATTGGGGTCTCTTCTCACGTGCCAAGTACACCAGAGTTGGCATTGCTTCTTCTTCTTCTTCTTCTTTTTCTTCAATATCCACACCCCTACTACACTCCCTCCTTCCATCAATTAGTATCTACAAGTTTAATTAATTAATCACTAACAATTATATAATATATATATATATATATATATTTTTTTCCCCATTGTAGATTATGTGATGACACACAATAAACAAAAGCATTCATAGGTAATAAATAAATAAATAAATACTTGAATAATGGAGGGGTGGTCATGCTTGCTTGAAACCAAATCCCACTCTTGAAATCCTTTGTGCTCTTTTCTTATTTCTTCTGGGATTTGCCCCACCTTTGTAGTGCTAACTATCCGCTTCTTCATGTCTTCATATAATTTCTATCAAAATGAGAGAATACAATATTTATTATATGTCATATACGGATAATTAATTATTATATATTATGTATATAAATATTTAATTAAAAGTCAATAACAAACGTAATGCAAAACTAATATTTAAATATGTATAAACTTATATATATATATATATATATACACATATTTTTTCCCATGTGTCTAAACAATATACATGTGTTTCCAAGTAAAAGATATCAAAGTTTAGAAATTTAAAAATAATAAGCCATATTTAGACGTGTGTTATAAAGTATCAATGAATATTGCATCGTATTGGTATCCAACAAGATAAATATCTTTTTCAAAGTGTCTGCCCTTCTTAATTAATTGAACAAGAAAAGAAATAATCTTAACTACCATCCCTTGTGTATGCAGTGGTATAAGTGGTCAGTAGTAAGAGATTGCTACACATCTTGTTTTACATCCAAAACTCTGGGGACCTCGACTTATTATTATTATTATTATTAGTCAATAGGTGTGTTTGAGAGGGATGTTCTTCTGTTGGGCATTGGTTGGGTCTGTATAGATGGGTCATTACACACATATTTCTTTCATATATGTGGGTCACTCCATCACAGTTTGTTTGATATCTGATGAAATGAGAAAAAAAAAAAAAAAATGGTAGTGATTTTTTATTTGGATGAGAAAAGAAAAGAAAAGAAAAAAAATTGTTTTTTTATCATTATTATAGTTAGATGAGTAAGAAGACAAAGCATGTGAAATAGGGGTGTGAGTGAGAGCTCTCTTTCATTTTACTACTAATATCAATTTGATTTCTCATCAAATCTCACTTTTTTGGTGAAAAAGAAAGTAACATATATTATAAAAGAATTTTCTCTTTTACCATTTCTCACTACATTTCTTACCTAATTTATAAATCAAACATGACATGGGTAGGCCCACAAGGCATACGGCCCACAGTAAACCACCCCAAACCCATCGCTTGGGACCAATGGCATAACCCGGTTGGCAAAGCCCAGGACAGCTGGAGGCCATCTAGACATGAAGGGCCAATGGCATTTGGGCACATGGCAGGTGGGACACGGGCCACATCAGCAGACAAAGATCTGCAGAGTTATTATCACAACACATCACCATTAATGCATCCCATCACAGCATTTATTACGACAACACCCCCCGCCGGAACAGAGCCTCCATCACCCTGAATAAGGTAAGCTACGGCACAGGCTTTCGGCGAAGGAAAGCACGTCACAAGAGACAGGAAAAATGATAACTAAAGAATATAAGCAAGGATAGGAGGACAAGAATAAGGTTAAGCTATCTCTCTCTCTCAATCCCTCTCTACACAGTTTTTCTCATACTCTACTCTACTAATTCTCACACCGGAGGGTTCACTGGGGGACTACCCCATTCCCCTCTAGGCTTGCATGCAGGTCACCTGACGGAGTCATCACCCTGAGCCGGAGTCTGAAGAGCCTGGACCGGTCCGACCCATCCACCCGGGACTCAGAACATTATCAAAACATAAGAGAGTTTTCTTTGTGAGCATTTTTTAAAAAAGTAAATCACTCAATCCAAACAGGGGCGGTGAGGCTATCAATTTGAACAAAAGTTGTTAAACTTCAGGAGTAAAGGGCCGTTTATTTTTAGAGTTAAGTTGGGTGAGATTAATTAGGAAATTATTAGGGTGGAGACTTTTAGTGAGCGAATTAATAAAAATTATATTTGTTTGTGTATTAGTGTGGTGATATTAGTTAATTGAGACTAAATATATGAAATTACATAAAAGTCCTGATTATATAAAATTTGTTATCTTTATAAAATGAAGGGTAAAATTGTCTTTTTCTCCTTCAATTCTCTCATCCCATTTGACTAAAATAACAATCTCACCTCCAGCATGGAATAGTTAAGACTACTAGTCCTAAGCCTTTTATTCTAACTAAATACAATTTTTGTAAAACTCATTTTTTTGATTCATTGTTTTTTTTATTGTTTTTTTGTTGATTCATATTTTTGTAAAACTCATGGCATTACTAATACACTCCCATCGTCGTTGGACTGAAACAAGCGGGCCCAAAGGGCCCAGGTTACATAATTTTTTTTTGTCTGTTTCGTTTTAGTCAGTAGAAGATAGCAAGATAGGACAATTTTGATCAAATTTCCCACACGATTCTCTGTGCCAATTGAAAAAGTAGACTGGTGTGTATTGTCTGTTTGGAGCCAAGTCTTTTTGACTAATATTCGGATTAGACAACAGTTGGCTCCATTTGATATGTCTTTTTACTAGTTGTCTGTTGTGGCTCTTGTGTTTTTCCCATAGCTAGCCGACACAATTTCATTGACTATTGCATACTAGTGAATATGATAGATTGACACTGATCTGATGCCTGGTTGCCAGAAATGATACTCTACATTTTGAAATATAATAATGCATTTTCGTTTCAAAAGATCAAAAATATAATGATTAAGGCCAAGTTTGGCTAACCAATAAAAGTGCACTTATTTCATCTTTTTATCTTTTTTGGGTCACATCAATCAACATCTCCTCTCTACTTTTTTCTAGAAAGCCGTCCATCACTAGTGGGACTACACGGCGATCAACCAAAAATCAAAAGAGGACATATGAATAATGCCTATGTAGTGGATGACAAAACAACTCCCCATAGACAAGGTGAAGTTAGCTCAAGGTAAATAGTTTTTCCAAATTGAAGTATTAAAAATGGGGCACTTTTTAATAAATTTATTTTTACCTACTTATATTTTATTTAATTTACATTAGTTTCTTATGTTTCAAGTAGTCTTATTGCTGACATTGTTACCAAAATACCTTTAATAATATTCACATTTATAGTGTGAATGTTCCGTGATGTGAATGTTCACATCGTCGATGTAAATGTTTACGCCATCAATGTGAATGTTCACACTGTCAATATGAACATTCACACGTCAATGTGAATATTCACATTGCAAAATATGAATGTTCACATCACCAAATTGCTAACCGTTCAAAAAATATTTGTAAGGATAGAAATGTCCATAAAATACCTTAAATATGAGAATTTGGATTTGGTAGATCAAATATCCAAATAATAGGACTTATTGGAATATAAGAATATCTTATGAACTAATTGACATACAAACACTTGAAAAAGAATTTTCTAATAAATCTATTATTTGGATAAATAAATAAAAATTTGCAATGTCGGGACAATTGGTGCACAATGGTAAATAAATATAAGAATTAAAAAATCTATAGGTAAATAAATAAATAAAAATTTGGGACAATTGGTGCACAATGGTGGCAGGAAAAGTTAATTACTCATTAAAAAAATATTATAATTTTAACAATTAATATTTATAATATTTATCATTATTTTGCAATGTTTTTTTTTTTTTTTCCTAACACCACGTGATATAGTTTTTCCGAAAAAATTTCACATCATCAAATATGTATCTTTGACTTTAGTCAAATAAGAAACAGAGTAGAGCAATCTCTCATGGGATACAAAAAGATCTCATCATTAGATTTTCATTATATAGATGATCTCTAATCCTCACTCAGATATTTTATTAAATTTGAATTTGACAAAAAATACTTACTTTTTAGGTTTCAACTATGTCATCAATCTCATATAAAATTAAGGTAAAATAAAAAATTTTAACAAATTAAGGGAGAATTTAACCTTTAACTGAACTTTTTAGTTTTGTTAGTTAAGAAAATGAGACCGATTGCATAATACGGTTTGATTTTATTGATTTTGTTGATTTTTTGTAGAGAAAGAATTTTTATAAAAATTTAAAAGATTTTATAAAAATTTGTATAATCTCTATTGAAAATAAATGAAAAAAAAAATTAATGAAAGTTCTACAAATACTTTTCTCTCTAATTGTTTTTACAAAATGTATATTATTAATTACTTATATTCTAATGTTCAAAGAATTAAAATAAAAAATATTTAAATATTTTGATCGGTTCAGTTTGCATTGTTATAAAAATAAACTGTAAGTTTTGAAAATAGAACGAAAATTAAAATCTCAGTTGATCTTAAATGGTTAGTTTGATTATGTCGATTTTTTTTACATCCCTACTTTTAATCTTAAAAAAACAAAGTTTGAGATTATTGCCCCAAAAAATTTAAGATTAAACTTATGACCCCCATATACTCGGAAAAAATTATTATAGGTAGCATTTGAGATTCAATAGTTAAGAATAAAATATTTGAGACACTAAATGCATAAGAGAAAAGAAAAGAGATTGAATGAGAAAAGGAAAGAGATTGAATGAGAATATGGAAAGATTGAATAATTCAAAAATAAAAATAAATAATTGAATAATATGTTCCATTCCTTGTGTTCTATGTTTTTCAGGATAAGTTTGAGAGAATCATTTCAGTTTGAATGCAAATATTCCTCATTTGTTTCCTCTCTGTCCTCGTTTTCTTCTTGGTCTTTCTCTGTGTCTATCTTCGTTCCTTACAAATTTAAGTTTTTTGAGTGTATATGTTTTTTTTTTCTTGGAGGGGGAGAGGGCGGGGGGAACCTTAATTAAAACGAAATCGTTTTAACAAACTCCAAAAAAATTGCAAAGGATGGACTGCAGAGGATCCAAATGCTGCTTATTGCTTAAACGGTTGCTGAGGCTCTTTCTTGTTTGTTTGGTCCTGTGTTCCAACTGCCTCGTTTGAATGAATGAATTAATAATAAGTGTTCGTGGTGGACTGATAGTTTGAATCAATAAATAAAAATAAGCCAATTTTCAAGTTAAAATTGTTTTAATCATGTCCAAACCATCCTGGTAGCACCTCAGCCAGAGACTTTTCGATCTCTATTAGATTGGGTAGAGTTTTCTTGACACACTATACTTTGATGTTGATATTGAAGTATAGATTAAAAATTCAAAATGACGACACTATTATAAATTTTTTAAGTTAGGTGAAGTTTTCTTGACACGCCACATTCTGCTAATGAATGTTGAATGAGAGTCACGGTATAAATTAAAAATGAATAATATTGAAGTGAAAGTGACTTTATAGATTAAAAATGACCATAATATTGAAGTGAGAGTGACTTAATATATTAAAAATTTTAAATGACGGAATTAATATGAATTTTTTAAGTTGGGCGGAGTTTTCTTGAGAGGCCACACTTTGCAAATGATGTTGACTTATAAGTTAAAAATTCAAAATAGTAATGAAATTATTAAGAATTTTTTAGGTTTCGTGTGAAATTTCCCCGACCTTCATTTATCTAATGAACCTCTCTCTAGTGGTTGTCGACCACAACACCAAATCTTCGGGCGGCCTTCTGGATTTAAAGTCTGAAATAAGAGAGAATATGTATAAACTTTTATATATATATATATATATATTTTTTTTTTTCCCCATGTGTTTAATTAATATACATGTGTTTCTAAGTAAAAGATATCAAAGTTTAGAAATTTAAAAATAATAAGCCATATTTAGACGTGTGTTATAAAGTATCAATGAATATTGCATCGTATTGGTATCCAACAAGATAAATATCTTTTTCAAAGTGTCTGCCCTTCTTAATTAATTGAACAAGAAAAGAAATAATCTTAACTACCATCCCTTGTGTATGCAGTGGTATAAGTGGTCAGTAGTAAGAGATTGCTACACATCTTGTTTTACATCCAAAACTCTGGGGACCTCGACTTATTATTATTATTATTATTAGTCAATAGGTGTGTTTGAGAGGGATGTTCTTCTGTTGGGCATTGGTTGGGTCTGTATAGATGGGTCATTACACACATATTTCTTTCATATATGTGGGTCACTCCATCACAGTTTGTTTGATATCTGAGATGAGAAAAAAAAGAAAAGAAAAAAAGAATGGTAGTGATTTTTTATTTGGATGAGAAAAGAAAAGAAAAGAATTTTTTTTTTTATTTTTTATCATTATTATAGTTAGATGAGTAAGAAGACAAAGCATGTGAAATAGGGGTGTGAGTGAGAGCTCTCTTTCATTTTACAACTAATATCAATTTGATTTCTCATCAAATCTCACTTTTTTGGTGAAAAAGAAAGTAACATATATTATAAAAGAATTTTCTCTTTTACCATTTCTCACTACATTTCTTACCTAATTTATAAATCAAACATAAGAGAGTTTTCTTTGTGAGCATTTTTTAAAAAAGTAAATCACTCAATCCAAACAGGGGCGGTGAGGCTATCAATTTGAACAAAAGTTGTTAAACTTCAGGAGTAAAGGGCCGTTTATTTTTAGAGTTAAGTTGGGTGAGATTAATTAGGAAATTATTAGGGTGGAGACTTTTAGTGAGCGAATTAATAAAAATTATATTTGTTTGTGTATTAGTGTGGTGATATTAGTTAATCGAGACTAAATATATGAAGTTACATAAAAGTCCTGATTATATAAAATTTGTTATCTTTATAAAATGAAGGGTAAAATTGTCTTTTTCTCCTTCAATTCTCTCATCCCATTTGACTAAAATAACAATCTCACCTCCAGCATGGAATAGTTAAGACTACTAGTCCTAAGCCTTTTATTCTAACTAAATACAATTTTTGTAAAACTCATTTTTTTGATTCATTGTTTTTTTTTTTTTTTTTTTGTTGATTCATATTTTTGTAAAACTCATGGCATTACTAATACACTCCCATCGTCGTTGGACTAAAACAAGCGGGCCCGAAGGGCCCAGGTTACATAATGTTTTTTTGTCTGTTTCGTTTTAGTCAGTAGAAGATACCAAGATAGGACAATTTTGATCAAATTTCCCACACGATTCTCTGTGCCAATTGAAAAAGTAGACTGGTGTGTGTTGTCTGTTTGGAGCCAAGTCTTTATGACTAATATTCGGATTAGACAACAGTTGGGCTCCATTTGATATGTCCTTTTACTAGTTGTCTGTTGTGGCTCTTGTGTTTTTCCCATAGCTAGCCGACACAATTTCATTGACTATTGCATACCGGTGAATATGATAGATTGACACTGATCTGATGCCTGGTTGCCAGAAATGATACTCTACATTTTGAAATATAATAATACATTTTCGTTTCAAAAGATCAAAAATATAATGATTAAATAGAGGATATTTTTTTCATAAATTTATTTTGACTTACTTATATTCAATTTAGTTCATATTATTTTTTTATTTTCTAATAAGTCCTATGAGTGATATAATTACTAAAATATTCCTAATAATATTTACATTCACAGTGTGAATATTCTGTGATATGAATATTCACTCCATCAATGTAAATATTAACATGTTAATGTGAACATTCACAAGTCAATGTGAATATTCATATTGTAAAATATGAATGTTCATATTATCAAATTGTTAACCGTTCAAATAATATTTGTAAGGGTAGAAATATCTATAAAATATTTTAAATGTAAAAATTAGGATTTGATAGATCAAATGTCTAAATAATAAGACTTATTAAACTACAAAAATATTTTATGGACTAATTAAAATATAAACACTTTGAATAGAATTTTCTAATAAATTTCCCATTAAATGAAGTGTTAACATGACAAATGGTAAAAAGTGAGTCATATACTCTTTGAAAATGTATTGTTACATAATTTATTTGAAAAAAGGAGCTTACATTTTATTAGATGTTTTGTAGTGTAATACAGAACATGTAACGTATTGAGTTTTTCCACACTACACATAACATAGTTTGATGGATGAGATACTTTTTCAAATAATTTGTTTTTTTCTTCCAATTGCTTCTTTTTAAGGAGCTAGCCAAAACAATATATCGAATCTTTAGATTTTAAGTATGAGTGTGTAAGGAAATTCATAGAACTAAATCAAAATGTTTGATATATAAACATAGAAATTTACAATTCATCTCAAAATTAGAATCAAGTTATGCGAGTCAGCTATGATTAAAAAGTTAAAGGAGAAATAAGAGTTAGCTACTTCCTTCAACTACTTAGGCTTTGTTTGGCAAGTGGTAATTTTAGTCAAAAAATTAAAAAAATTTTAAAAAAATTAAAAAGCTAACAACCTATACTAAAAAGTTAAAGATTTCATTTTCTTTATATTTTTTTTTACATCTTTTCGTAAAAAATCATAAAATTATTCCAAACATACTAATTTTTTTTATCTCATATTTTAGTCAAAAGTTAAAAAATTACTAAAATAACATATTTCCAAACAAGATTTTAAGATAGGTTGTTTTTCTACGGATGAAAATTAGTAGGAAACTTGTAGTTTCTTGTGTAATTTATGACTAGTTTATTGTCTTTGTTCTCTTGGTCTGATCGATGGTTTGTTTTCATTACTGTGTTGACTAGATTGTTTTTTCCTTGTGTCCACTGTCCATGGAATAGGATTGATTGGAATCTTTGGATTGTATCTTCAGCCTCATTGTATGCCTTTTTTAATAACTAGAAGACTATGCATATATATGTAATGTATGTAGACTTGACAGTTGTAACTATCATATATGAAAAAAATAAATAAATAAAAAAAATCAACTCCTTAATAGTTTATTAAAGTGAATTCGATGGTTTAATCTGGCTTGTGGGGCTTATCATTGACATCTCCCTGATAATCTATTTTATTCATTTCATAAAGATAATTGAGAAATGTTTTTTTCTCCGAATTCTCGCGCCTCGAATCCCCCTAATGCCCAAAACGACGTCGTTTTGGGCATTATTTTATTTTATTTTATTTTTTTCTTCTTCTTTTTCCATTTTCAGTCTGTGAACCAGAGAGGGAGAGGGAGAGAAAGAGAAGAGAGAAAGAGAGAGAGAGAGAGAAGAGAGGTCGTCGGTCGTCGGCCCAGCCGAGCTCGTCGCAGCCTCCGACCGCCGTCTCCGAGCTCGCAGCCCCGCTGAGCTCGTCGCAGTCTCCGACCGCCGCCTCTGGCCCCGCCTCCGCCTCTCCTCCCCCTGTGAGTATGCCCCCTCCAGTCCCCTCCTCCTCATCCTTCTTCCTCCTCCTCCTCATTTTTCCTTCTTCTGCTACATTCATTCTAAACCCCTTTACGCTTTATGTTATTCACTGGTCACGCTACGTAGCTTGAAAACGGGGAGCCCGAACGGCTCGTTTTTTTTTTTTTTTTTGCAGAAGAACGAAGATCTAGAAGAAGAAGGAAGAAAGGAGGAGGAGGAGGAGGAGGAGGAGAGGGCATAATATTCGGGAGAGGAGGAGGCGGAGGCGGGGCGACGGCAGTCGGAGGCTGCGGCGGGGCTGGGCTGGGCGACGATCGGCGGATCGGCGGCTGGGAGGGGCGACGATCGGCGGCTGGCCGGGGTGACGATCGTCTTCTCTCTCTCTCTTCCCCTCTACTTCTGTCTTTCTCTCCCTCTCCCTCTGCTTCTCTCTGCGTCTTCTCCCTCGAGCCATTCGGGGCAAAATGTTTCGAGCTACGAAACATTTCCCATAATTTGAGTATGAAAAAAAGTGTGAGATAACTTCAATATGGTTCAAACCAAAAAATCTAAAAATAAAATATAATAGATAATAAATTGATTGTTTACCCTCTCTTTCCCCAATATATATATAACATTATATGAATGGTTATTTGCATAAAAAATGATATTTTTTCGTATTTGGTTGTCATCTTAAAATTAATGGATTAGTGATTGTTAGTGGTGGAAGCGGTAATAGTGTGGCCCGGTCGATAAGATTTTAATTTAAAAAAGAAAAATCAACTTTCAAAATTGACCCAAATACATTGTTTTAGGGAAATATTTTCTATTAATTTTTATTTTTATTGTGTCAAAAGATAGAAAATATGGATTAATATTAAGTATCATAAAAAAAATATTATGAAAATTCTCCACCCTTAGATTACACACACAATAAAATAGTATACATTAATCAAAAAATAAAAATTCTTCATTTTATGATATCTCTTTCATGATGGCTGACATTATTAAAAAACACGGTATATGAAAATTACAAGAATCGGTGAAAGATGCCAAGTATATCACAGTGATCACAAAGCTTTATATGTACCTTGACGGAGGACCACTCTTCAGCCATGGTAGGATCATCCAATGCTTTGCATACTGTTTCAAAATAAGCTGCCGGAGACCGTGGTTCTATTTTGAATTTCTTGCAAAATGGCAGCCAGTACTTTGCGAAGCGAGAAGCCTCTAAGAGTGCGTAAAACATCAACTCTGACCCTCCATCATCAGAAAGATACACACTCAGCTTCTCCGGTGGATAATCGTATGCCATGACCGAAAACACTGTGTTGATCACCATTAATGGTGGCTCCACTGTATGATCGGCCGTGCACACAAATATGTCTACTTTGGGCAAAACCTTTTCATATCTGTTGGCAATTTACAGTCACAATGAGAAACATCTATGGACGGATACTTCAAATAGGGTAACGTATTTGTATCGGATATGATACTCTTTGGATACTTATAGATACAAATCGGATATTTAATTTTAAAGTATCATATTTCAAATCACGTATTAGTTGTTTTGCGAACTTAAAATTATAACATTTCTCGTATAGTATTATAATATAATATAATTATGAAAATAAATATAAAAATATATTTCTAATTCTTTGTTTAGTTTATTTGATAACAAGAACATAGTGAGTTAAATGATAGGATTTGTTAAATTGATGTATCTTAATTGTTTTATGCATATCCTGTATAACTACATAGAAAGTAAAGATTAATAAGAAAATATAACAATAGTGAAATGAAATATTAATAAATAAATAAGAAAATAAACTTGAATACAACATTTTCTACTCGTGGCAAAGGAAAAAAGTATTATTGTATTATAAACATATTAAACTTTATATTGAAATGAAATATTTGCAAGATCAATTGAAAATTTAAAAAGTAAATAAAGTATTAGCTTAAATTAACATCTAATTCTTAAAAGTTAATATTTTGTATTATAAAATTATATTGTGGTTTCTTAACGTTTTTTAGTTTATGTATAATTCACTATTAAGAATTTTTAAAAATATATTTTGTACAAATATATCCTAACCGTATCCATATTATATTTTTCATATTTTGCTATATTACCGTATTCGTATCGTATCATATTCATATCTCATATTCATATATATACTTGCTAGAGAAACATAATGTTAAATAACAGTGACATGGGCCCTGTTTGGTGCAGCTTAAAAGTTGCTTATTTCAGCTTTCAGCTTAATTTAAGCTATTTTGATGTGTTTGGTTTAGCTTATAACTTATAGCTTATAGCTGTTTGGAAGTCAGAAATCAGCTTATTCTTTGAGTGGGGCAGGAGATGCTTAATTTATAAGTCAGAAATCAGCTTATGTTCATAGTTATAAGCTATAAGCTGTTTAAGCATAAGCTATAAACACTTTCCCACAGTTCTACCAAACAGGGCCATGGTTATATATAGGCCAATTACAGAGAAAAGTTTGCCATATGTATTGACCAATACAATACTCCTTTTTATAAGACATACAAAATAAACAACTATCAGACCATCATTATCTCCCACCCTAACTATTCCATACACATGTGAAGGTTAATGACTGAAGAGAAAAAGAAAAAAAAAAATTGGCCAATGACCACGGTCCTGAGGATCTCCCTAATGGAGTCCCAAGCATGGCAAAATAAATAGTGTGAGAGACATTAAAGAATTTTCAAGTATTGGATTTGGACGGGCTACGAAATCCTTAATTTAATTCAATTGTTATATTAAATTGATTTCGAATAGAAAGGAAGGATAGTACTGCCTAAAAGGAAAGGGAAGAGACTGAGTTGTACTATAAGGAAAGAAAAATGACGCAGACCACTAATTAGTGGTTGCACTAGGGATGTGGCAGTGAGTCCCATCCACTGTCACATGTGTTTTGTGTCTTAGTTTTTTATTTTTTTTTGGCTTGCCACATCATTAGTGGTGATGTTAGTGGTGATGTTTTAGTGGTCTGTATCATTATTGATAAGGAAAAAGAAGCACCAAAAATAATAAGGGAGTAGCTTATCACCGGTCTTGGATTAGATTGGAAGGTATTGTTAGACTCGTGAAAATACATCACGAGTCTTATTTTGATAATTCGAATTATTCAATGTGTATAACTCCTTGAGTATTATACACCTGTAAAAATCACGTTGATCGGACATCGATAGCTATCTTATTGGATCAGTTTTCTGTCAACCGTTAATTTGTTTACATTCTATTTTTTTTTTTATATAAAATGATTTGATCACATAGCTTCCAATATCTGATCAACGTGATTTTTTAAAGGCATATAATTATCGACGAGTTCTACACATTGAATGATTTGGATTATAGAAACAAAACCTGTGATGGGCCTCTATAGGCCCAACAGCACCATCCAATCCAATAAGACGGAAGGAAAGCTGCTCCCAAAGAATAGGGAAGAATAAAATGAAAAATAGGCTCGGAACATTTTGAAAGAAACTAGTCAAAGAAAAAAGAAAATTGTGTCTAGGGATGGCAATTTGAAACCGGCCCAATGCAGACCCGACCCCTCGACCCCAAGTTGAGCGGGTTTTTCCTAAAAAATACCCTCGATGGGACGGGGATGATATTTAAAAATCAATCCCTGAACAGATTCGGGCCGGGGATGGGGATAAGTGTCCTAGCCCCGTACCTAGCCCGGCCCCGTCTCTGTTCCCCGGCCCGGTTTATCCCCGATGTTAAATTACTATTTTACCCTTATATACATATATATAAACCAAACCAGGTCTCACTTTCATTTCTCTCTACAACCGCGTCTCTCATCTCTCTCTACCTTACTCACTGACTTCTCTCTCTTTCTCTCTCAGATCCACCATCACCGCCGTCCAGCTCGCACCACCTCACCGATCAGATCTTTTTTTTTTTTTTCAGATCTGTCTTAGATCTGTTTTAGATCTGTCTCATTATACACAAATTTCAGATCTGTTTTCATTATTATACAGACCCCAAACAATTTCAGATCTGTTTTCAATTTAATCTGATTTACACATTTGTTGTTCTTGATGATGATGATGATGATGTTGTTGTTGTTGATGATGAATTATTGTATTTTTTGAAACTTTTTTTCTTTTTTTTTTTTGGCCGAGGAATGTTCGGGGTCGGGGAAACCTGATCCCCGTTAGAGGGCGGGGGTGGGGGCGGTGATAGGTTTCCCGTCGGGGATCGGGGCCAGGCCAGGGGAAATTCGACCATCGGGAATCGAGAACGGGGAGTGTGATCCCTGGCTCCGCCTCGTCTGGTTGCCATTCCTAATTGTGTCTAACTTCAGTTCACACCAAAAAAAAACAAAAAACAACGGGCCAAGCTTGTGAAACAAAGGATTAGCCGAATGAACCCTAGAGAACGGGGAGTGTGATCCCTGGCTCCGCCTCGCCTCATTGCCATTCCTAATTGTGTCTAACTTCAGTTCACACCAAAAAAAACAAAAAACAACGGGCCAAGCTTGTGAAACAAAGGATTAGCCGAATGAACCCTAACTTTGTTGCTAAACTTGTATGTAAAGAAGGATAAAGTGAGGTTCAACAAAATGCTAGTTGCCTTTATCATACTTAATAAAAAAATTGGTTCATATTGGTTGATATTATTTGATATCGATATGTATTCTGATACTCTTATTTAAAGCTATAGAGAAACCTTTGAGAGAGGCGGTGTTTGAAGGTGAAGCGGTAGATGGGATTGAATCTAACAGATTGAGTGATGAGCCAGTAGAGAGTGAACCAGAGCTCAGCCATGAATGAACCCATCCAAGCCCATCTTTGGAGTCTCCCTTGTGATGGAGATGGGAAATGAATGAGTCGGTAGACACATATCAAACATATTCCCATCATCACTGAAACAGCATACACCATGTAAGCCATGCGTCCCTTTGCTGCCTCTGTTTCAAAAAGTGGAAGATAACTCTCCTTTCCCATCTCTCTGCCTCTCTCTCTCTCTCTGTGTGTGTGAATGTGTGGAAGTGTGTGCTCTAGGGGTTGCAGGGGGGGGTAAGAGTGTATATAGAATAAGAGAAATAGCTGAGACCACTAAAAAGAAGAATATTACTAATAGTTTTAAAGTGGTGTGTGTCTTATACGATGAGATGTTTTGTTTTTGTGTTTTTGTGTTTTTTTTTAATTTTCACCTTGTTAGGGGTCTATTAATGTTCTCAAATTAGTGGGATGAATCATTGTTGCTATGAATAACAATAAAAATTTTTATAATTTTTTCATACAAAATTTAAGATTAGAAAGATGGATAGTAATATTTTTGAAAGTGTAATGATATACAAATAAAATATTTATATAATTTTTTTAGTATAAAATGATTTGAACATTTTAATCAATTGGACTAACTCTTGAATATTTTTGTATTCTTTCAACCGAGAGTTCAATGAGCTAATCTTTACCAAGGGCCTCATTATAGGGTCTTTGTTTGTGGTCTTTCTTGTATCTTGTAGTGATTACTGGTGTTCGGCAGCAAATATGTATTGTTAAATTTTCTTAAATAGGATTATTCAATTTGAAGTAATTGTCGTGATATTTGTATATAAAAAAATGTTTAAAATCTTTTAAAAAAAAAATTCCCATAATTTGACCGTATTGATGTGATATAATATGTCTAATAGTATTAACATCACCAAAATTATTAAAGTAATAGTTGTCTATTATGTTAATATGAGAAATTGACACTTTTATCAATATTTATTTATTCAGGTATATGTGGCCTTAAAATTACTATAGACATTTCAAACTTGAAGGATTAAAGAAGACAAGAACATCAATGTTTGTCCACTAGGATAGCGTCGTGAAAAGCAAGCTAATGGACTAGCACTACAAGGTTTGAGAAAGTTCATGTCTTATGGATTGCGTTGGATTCATATTCACCACAATAAATAAAAATTTTAAAAATTAAATATTTTGATTTCTAAAAGTAAAATATTTATTACAAAAGATATTTAGAAATTAATTTCTATCATCACATGAATAATTATTAAAAAGTCGTCTCGAAAAGTCAAAAATAAGATTTTTAGCTACAGTTTTGAAAATGTTACTAATAAATAGACTTTTAGGGACAAAATAATTTGATCTTAAAATGATTTATTTTTTGAGACAAAAAATTTGATCCCAAAACGATAATAATTCCTCACTAATGTCCAATTTTTGTTGCTAAAAATATAATACGACACTTTTCATAACAAGAACATTTAGTTCCTAAAAAATAATTTTATCCTTAAATTTTGGTCTCTAAAACTTTAATTTTTTGTAGTAATTGTTAGTTTGTTAATTTCTCGATAGCCAATGGTATGAGGAGAATCTCAAGGGAAGTGTTTGGAGAGTCGAAAGGAACGGGACCCAACTCTAGGAAAACTTGGTGGTGCAGGGAAGAGGTTCAAGTGATAGTTAAGGTAAAAAAAGAGTGCTTTAAAAAGTGGCAAAATGATAGAATTGAAGAAAACCTTAAAAGCTATAGATTGACTAATAAGGAAATCAAGAAAGTAATAAGAGAGGCTAAATTGAAAGCTTATGATGACCTATGCACTAGACTAGATAGTAAGGAGAAAAAGAAAAGGGTATACAAACTTGCTAAGATACGGAAGAGGAAAACAAGATATTTTAATCAAGTTAAGTGTATCAAGAGTGAGAATTCTAAGGTATTGGTGAGGGATGAAGAGATTAAGAAAAGATGGAAGATCTATTTTGAGAAATTATTAAATGAGGAACATTGAGGTACGACAATAGGAGAAGAAATAGCCAGTAATAGGATAAACCAAGACTATAGGTTCTGATGATATAGCGTGTTCCAAATGGAACAGGTCGGACTGATCCACGCTTCACGAACCGGTACCTGAGGTACCAAGCCTACAGTGGAACCTGCACAAGAGTTCAACGGGGAACTGGGAGTCCCCTAGCGAACTTTCCGACGAGCAAGTAAGAGAGAGAGATAGAATGTAGAGATAGAAAGCTTAACATTTTTCTTGTCTTCGACGTCTGCTTATATCCTCTGGTAATCATTTCGTTATCTCTTCCGACCTGTCATCTTGGCCGAAAGTCTATGCTCTAGCTTGCCATGTTCATGGTGAGGCCGTTCTGTCTCGACGGAGAGGGGTTATCGCAATAAATGTTGTAAGGGACTTCATTAATAGCTTATGCGCAGTGCAATAACTTTGCAAGATCTTTGTCTGCTTATGTGGCTTGTCCTTCACTTGTCACGTGTTTAGATGTCATTGGTTCTTAATGCCATGTTGAGTTTCAGCAACGTTGGGCTTTAGTATTTGAATTATGTGTTGGACCCTAAGTGATGGGCTATAACCTTTATGGGCTTACCTATGTCAGTAGTCCCCCATTCCCAAGTGCAACTTTCGTCCAACGAAGGGAATAATGAAGAAGACAATGGTTGTGAAAGGCCGGGGGGCGAAGACCGACCGACGATGGGTGGCCGAGCGAAGGGACTGACCCTAAGGAGGAGCGACCGCGAAGGGTGATCGAGTGGAGGGACCGACCCTGAGGAGGGGCGACCGCGAAGGGTGACCGAGTGGGGGTCCAACCATGAGGAGGGGCAACTGCGAAGGGTGACCGAGTAGAGGGACAAGTGGCGGTGCGCAGGGCTTGAGAAGTGGCAGGGGCATGTGGTGATTTGAAGTGGAAAAGATAGGGTAGGGGAAGGGGGCAGTGGATCGTGGTCGTACACGTGGCGGAATCCCGTAGTGGGGAAGGTTAGGCATTGAGCAAGAAATGAAGCGATAGGTCAATATAGGGTGTTGAAAAGACAGTTTGAGCGGATTTTTGAAAATTTTCAAACTGGCAAAATTTAATTGTGACCCTTGGAATACAGGCAAGCCTTGGACTTTTGGTATTATCCGCTCTATCTACCTTTTTGCGAAGAATCAAAACGTTCCAGAAATAAACTCTTTTGTTTCTAGTGACACCTCTGCAACATTTTATGAACTTTCTTGTGCCCGCGTCTGAAGCCATTCGCAGACACACAAGAGAAATGGCTCGAGAGGATGCGCCCACCGTAAGACGAGATGCGTTGGGGGACGATGACGCGGTGGACCTGGCGGAGCAATACAGGACGGAGAGGCGAGTAGGAAGCGAGGGGGAGCCGGTGGGGCGTCCTCGTTTGTCCACACTGATAGCGGTTGCGAAGCCAATCAGTCAGGTTGAGCCAGATAAGTCGACCGTTACCGCAGAGGAGTTGAAGGGTATGCGCGAGAAATATCAGATTCCCGCGGAAATAGAGTTGAAGCTACCGACATCGAAGGAAAGGCCATCCGATGCCCGACCAGGGGAGTTTGCCCTCTACGAGGAGGCGTTGAAGGGAGGGTTGAGGTTGCCGCTTCCGTAGGTGGTAGTGGACGTGCTAAACTGGTTGGAGGTGGCGTCGGGTTAATTAATGCCCAATGCGTGGAAGATTTTACTGGCCTGTGCAAGCGCGTGGCCGCGGGCAAGCGAGGGGGCGGTGATGACGGTGGATGAGTTTTTTGCATGTTACAAGGCTTCGGGTCAGCAAGAAACTTGGGTCACTTTGCAAGCGGCGGCAGGGAAGAGTCTGGTAGCGGGGTTGCCGTTGTCAATTAAGGGGTGGAGGCCGCGGTGGTTCTATGTGTCCGCAAACAGAAGAGTGGGAGTGCGCACGGTGTGGAGAGTGCCCACGAAGTCTGTGGAACCAAAATTGGGGGCAGCAGTGACGGAGAGGGTGAAGAAGGTGAAGGCATGGAGGGAGAAGGAGGGCGCCAAGTAAGACGACCTTGTACAGCCCTCAGCCGACCGGTGGAGATCTGGCATCGGCAGAACTAGAGGCGAGGAGGAAGGCGCAAGAGGCGGAAGATAGGGCAATTTTTTCCAAGGCCAATAAATTCAAAGAAGCACAGTTAGGCCGTCCCTCAAAACTGTTTGCGAGGGAATCCGACCACGCCCCAAGCCGCTGGGGGCAAAGGACTTAAGCGGTTTTGAGCCACGACCGCCCCTAATTGATCCGTTGAAGGAGAGAGGTGACAAAGAGGTGGAGGCTGTGTTAAAGAAGAAGAGGAAGAGAGTAAGGGAGAGTGAGGAGGGGCCAGCCTTGAAAAGGATGAAGGAGGTGATGGCAGAGGAGACCCCCGAAGTGGGATTAGAGGAAGCGGCGAAGGAGATGAAGAGTGGGGCGACTGGCCCTGAAAAACAAGTGGAAGGTGGGGCGACAGGCCCTGAGGAGGGGGCTGAGCAGCAGCCCAAGAGGGATCCTGTGCCCCAAGGAGGGGGAGAGAGGGTCAAGTTGAAGACTGCCATCTATCACGCTCCAGCAGTGTCTGGGTGACTGGAGGGAGAAAGAGGCTGTAACATGCACGGGGGGTACCCGCGGGCGTTAAACAGTTCGGACCCCCGAGATCTCTTTGATCTATTCTCACGAGTGCAATGTGAAACATAGATGAGAGTCCAGATTTGGCAAATTTTATTGAAAATCCATTTTATTGCAATTTTGTCAAAAATGGACTGCGTCATCAGATCTCAGAGTCGCCACCTAATATTTATTTTGGGAAAATTAGGAAACCCATGACTCGTGCCAAGGCCACTGTTCGTCGTAACCAAGGATGCTTGGCTCGGAACCTTAGGTATGAGAGGGGAAGGTCAATAATGAGCACCCCCGCCCACCCGATCAAAGATCGGCCTTTACTAACCATGATATGAATTTTATTTTATTTATATGTTCATGTTCTGATTAGTTAATAAATCCTAAAATTTACTATGTGAAGCATACAAGTATAGACTATGTCACCCATTAGGGGCATTTGAGATTTCATGTAGTTTTGAAAGAGTTTTGAAAATGTATAACCCAAATAAATTGAGTTTAATAAACACAGACATAATCTTATTCGTTCCTTTCAATTCATTTGTTCATATGTACATTCAGTTTTCATATTCAGTTGCATTACCATACACTCACACATGCAGATGGAATGCCCCTAACTCTTACTAGGACATCCTTAGCTCATACGGACTTGTGTGTGCGATAGAACACGTGCTCTGATACCACTCTGTCATGACCCAAACCCGTCCCTGTAGGTTTAGCACAATAACCGACCAGTAATTCGTGGATTACCAAAGGCCTCTGAATAGATTAGCAAATAATAAGGGGCTGCAGAAGCAACAATACAAAAATAGACAAGGTCCAATGAGCTATGATAACGTACATGGGATAGAACATTTCAAAACCTTTTTATATATACATAAACATGCTAGTCTAAATACACAATATTTACAAGGTATTTACAGAATGTACTTTCCAAGACTTGACTTCAGGTCTAAGGTGGTTCTTGGGTCTAAATTGAAGCCCCAGAAGTCTACTTTCTAATGGTGGTAGCCTCACATTTAAATTCCAAGTGTACAAAGAGATATGCCTAATTTAGTGAAGGCTGTCTCGGGCTGGATCAACAAAATCTGCTCTTAAGCTCAACTTCAAATGGGCATATCTCCCTTATTTGGACTTGGTCTAAGGTGGTTCTTGGGTCTAAATTGAAGCCCCAGAAGTCTGCTTTCTAATGGTGGTGGCTTCACATTTAAATTCCAAGTGTACAAAGAGATATGCCTAATTTAGTGAAGGCTGTCTCGGGCTGGATCAACAAAATCTGCTCTTAAGCTCAACTTCAAATGGGCATATCTCCCTTATTTGGACTTGGTCTAAGGTGGTTCTTGGGTCTAAATTGAAGCCCCAGAAGTCTGCTTTCTAATGGTGGTGGCTTCACATTTAAATTCCAAGTGTACAAAGAGATATGCCTAATTTAGTGAAGGCTGTCTCGGGCTGGATCAACAAAATCTGCTCTTAAGCTCAACTTCAAATGGGCATATCTCCCTTATTTGGACTTGGTCTAAGGTGGTTCTTGGGTCTAAATTGAAGCCCCAGAAGTCTGCTTTCTAATGGTGGTGGCTTCACATTTAAATTCCAAGTGTACAAAGAGATATGCCTAATTTAGTGAAGGCTGTCTCGGGCTGGATCAACAAAATCTGCTCTTAAGCTCAACTTCAAATGGGCATATCTCCCTTATTTGGACTTGGTCTAAGGTGGTTCTTGGGTCTAAATTGAAGCCCCAGAAGTCTGCTTTCTAATGGTGGTGGCTTCACATTTAAATTCCAAGTGTACAAAGAGATATGCCTAATTTAGTGAAGGCTGTCTCGGGCTGGATCAACAAAATCTGCTCTTAAGCTCAACTTCAAATGGGCATATCTCCCTTATTTGGACTTGGTCTAAGGTGGTTCTTGGGTCTAAATTGAAGCCCCAGAAGTCTGCTTTCTAATGGTGGTGGCTTCACATTTAAATTCCAAGTGTACAAAGAGATATGCCTAATTTAGTGAAGGCTGTCTCGGGCTGGATCAACAAAATCTGCTCTTAAGCTCAACTTCAAATGGGCATATCTCCCTTATTTGGACTTGGTCTAAGGTGGTTCTTGGGTCTAAATTGAAGCCCCAGAAGTCTACTTTCTAATGGTGGTAGCCTCACATTTAAATTCTAAGTGTACAAACAGAAATGCCTAATTTAGTGAAGACTGCTCATTTCCTTCTTAATGATTTGATACTCATCCTTTTCCTAAACCAGCTTTCTTTCATCCCCTCCTATTTCCTTCAACTCCAAACCTATAAAGAAGATATTTTGAAATATTTTTCAAAAATTTCACCTCCCTTCCATTTATTTCCACTTTGTCCTTACTCGGTTTACTGAAAAGTGCAATATTTTAATCGAAATGGAAGCCTCGAGACATCGTAGAAACATTTAAAAAAAACATATTTTGAAAAGAGGGTTTTAAGGTCTAAAATAGTTTGGCCAAAAAAATGGGTGAAGGTTGGGATTAAAACTTAAATTCCATCTTTCTTATTGAGAATTTTGTGAGAAACACATTCTAATTGTCATCATCGGGTAATCAAAAGAAAGCGCCCGAGTCTTAGGGCCGGTCAAAATGGGGTGTCTACACCACCAAAAGAAATAGCTGTGAGCTAACGGCATTGGGCATGAACCCGCAACTTCCTATTCATTCATTAATCACCTTGTGGAGGGACGAAAAATGAGAGAGTAAAGAATAGAGAGGTGTAAGTTGGGAGAAAAAGCGAGCCAGAGGGTTTTGAGAGAGAAACCGAGCTTGAGAGCCAGAGTGATGTGAGAATCACAAATGAGAAAAGGGTGCGAAGCAATACCCAGAGAAACTGGCTCCTCGTGATCTGAGGTCCCCCGTCGTCGTTGACACGTCTGTATGTCGTGTCTCTTGTTTTATTTACCTCAACCTTTGTTTTAGGTCTCTTCCGAGCGTGTCACGTTGTGTTTAGGTCGTGTACCTCTTTGTTTGAGTCCTCCCCGCTGTGTTCAGTTGTAGGCTCGATACCCCGGTTAAGAAAACCCCTTTTCCGAAAGTTAATCATTTATGGTTAGAATGTTGTGCCATTCTCTATATTCGATTGTGTTTCAACTCCAGCAAGTTTCATCTCCGTAGTCCGTCTTGTCAGATTGGGCTGTTTGTTCGGGATTTGCTATGTGCAAAATGAACCAAATGCGGTGTTACGGGCTGTATGCAGATTAATCCCCGACAGAGTAAGGGCTGTGTGTCCAGAATCAGGCAGTGGGTCACTTGGGTTATTTTGCTGTTGGTTGTTTAGTTATCTGATTATTACAGTGCAAGTGTTCAATTTTCAGACAACCAATCAATTTCGTTTACATTAAGGTGTAATATGGTGTGATGCGATGCAAAGTATGAAATGTAAAGATACACAAATGTAAACACTTTTTCAGATAAAAAGCCTGTTTCATTTCATAATCTTTTCAAATACACAAGTTTTGGAAACAAAAATCTGCCTGCGGCAGTACAAAGTATCCTAACTACCAACAAAAGAGAAAAGTACAAGAAAGAAGAAAAATAACAAAAATTTGTATCCATGTCAAGCACTCCGGGGACTATCGGTCTGTCCTAGTCCTCTTCCTGGACGAAGGTCCAGGAGCATCATCAGCATCGTCGTCAGAGCCCGAGCTAGAACCGCCTCCGGTCTCCTCCTCCGATGACTCGGACTCCGCCTCTGCCTCCGCCTCTGACTCCTCATCATCGTCATCATCAGGGACTGGAGCTCGCGAGCTACTCCCGATATGAGTGCACCCCGCCTTGGTGCGGGGAAATGCTCTGCCCTCCTTATCTCTCCCTCGGGCAGGGACGGAAGGTCCAGCTGAAGCACCGCCCACCGGAGGGATCTGGAAGGGAGGCTGAAAATCACAAAAGGCAAATGCATCAGTACACTATGGACAGTTTATCAGTGCAGAATGCAGTGTATAAGTACAGTGTCAGAATGCCGTGAGCAGTTTATCAGTACAGAACGCAGTGTATGAGTACAGTGTCAGAATAATGTGAGCCGTGTATCAGTGCAGAATGCAGTGTACAGTGTGTGAATGTCGTGAGCAGTTTATCAGTGCAGAGTACAGTGCAGAATGTAGTGTATGCAGTGTATCAGATGCTGTGAGATCAATATATCAGGTGTTGTGCCGTGCATCAGATTACGTGAATCAGCTTGTGAGTGATTTGAGGCCGTGATCAGAAGAACATACCGGAATGCTGTAGAGGGCCAGGAGATCAAAGGTCCGCTGTAGCATCCCCATCATGGAGGCATTCATCTCCAATGACTGCCGGGTGTACTCAGAAGAAGCCTGCAAAAGTATCAAATGCATCAATATTCTGTGGAATATCAAATGAACTGAAATGAAATCACTGTACAAAAATGCAGTAATACATACCGGAGGCAAGTCGGGGACACCGACAAACTCATGATCAGCCGGCGGAGGGGCGAAGGGGATCTGGTAGGTCGCCCCACCCTGCCCTCGGAAAGTCAATGAAACGGGCAGAGCAGGCCAACCGGTCCCCCGTCCTCCCTGAACTCCGCCCCTGCCACGGACTCGAACCCTCCTTGAAGCTCCTGCTCCAGCTCCTGCTCCTGCCCCAGCTGCTGGCGCCACGGGCCTGGCTCCCTCCGCTCGACGGCTGCCACTCAGAGATCGCATAATGTACGTCTGTACGTACTCTTTGTAGTCGCCGATGCCTCTGAAGCGGGTCGCCTCCCAACTGATAGTATAATCAGCCATCTGCTCGGTAGTGAGCCTCTCGGTCTCCCTCATATCCTCAGGAGGGTGAGCCGGGACTATCTGCTCTGGTAACCCTAGGGTCTGGCGTAGGAAACGCTTACCCAGGTACCAAGCCCGACAGACCGGGCCCTCCAGTAAGATCCGAAAACGCGAGGGCTCCTCAGCACTGGCAAATCGGTCCCGCATCGTCACCGGTAATGGAGCCCAAGGCTGCCAAGTGATCTGAAAGTGACATACACTCTGTTAGCTACTGTTATTGAAATATGCAGTGGAAAGGCAAAGCTTAAATGAACTGCAAGTAAAACATACCTCGGCAGGGGTAATGGTGTCGAAGTAGCGGCGGAAAAAGCCAAATGTCTCTCGCGACCTCCAGGTGCATCTCCCGTCAAAGCGACGCGAAAAAGGGATGACCAGAGGAGTCTCCATCACCGGCACGGGAGTGAGCCTAGGAAAGTAGGCATAAACCCACAACTGCAAGGTAAATACCAGTGCATTTATCAGATAAAGCAGAATATAGAGTAAAAGTAGAAATAGCAGAGCTATGTGTGTACAGTGTGAGCAGTGTACAGTCAGTGTAAAGCAGAGTATGTGTGTGCCGTGTGTACAGTATACAGCAAGTATAAAGCAGACTACAGTGTGTGCAGTGTACAGAATACAGAAAGCAGAAAGCAGAAATGTAAAAAGGGAAGAAGACGTACCTCCCAAACACGCCAATAGCCCCCGAGCAACTGTCCACTGCCGCGGGAAGCTGAGCTCATATACCCGTAGAGAGTGGCCAGAGCGGCGCCACCCCAGTCGTAATGCAAGATGTCCCTGACGTCCACCAGTGCGCTGAGCAGGCAGAGAGGCACGGTGTTCGCCCGTTCAGCGAAAATGGTCATCCCAAACAAGAACATGAGGAAGCCGCGTGCATACCTCTCCACGGCCTCCAGAGTCATCGGGGCTGCATCAACAAGGGTTGGTTGGACCCTGAACTGCACCTCGAACTAGGAATACCGGACAAAGCCTGGACGAGCAAGAGGTGGCACCTCACCAAGCAGATGGATCTGAGCAGCAGTCCACTCGTCCATGTCGGTATCAAAGGGGATCGGATCACCCCCTACCCCGATGCCTGTGAGCATCGAGAAATCATAGGGAGTCATCGTCATGTCTCCCGTCGCAGACAAATGAAATGAATCGGTGGTGTCCCACCACCTCTCCACCAGAGCGGCGAGGAGAGGTCTGCATGTAGTGAGCCTGGAGAGTCCTCTGCAGAAAGCGCTGAAGCCCGCCTGGTCCACTATGCGACGGACCGCATCAGGAAGCTCGGCGTACCACTCCCGAGCGCCGGTGTTCCCATACCCGCGGATGGTATGGGAATCCCCCTGTAAATAGAAAATAATGATTGCAAGGCAACATTCAAAATGCAGTTCTAAGAAGCATACAGATGTAGCATGCGTGCAAGTTAAACAGATTCAAGCAAATACCGGGTGCCGGTGTGCTTACAGTGAACTACAGCGTGTGATGCGTCAGCGTGTTAGGGTTGTTCAGAGCAGATGTAGCATGTGTGCAAGTTTGATAGATTTAAACAAATATCGGGTGCCGGTGTGGTACAGTGCAGAATGTAGTGTATGCAGTGTATCAGGTGTTGTGCTGTGCATCAGATTACGTAAATCAGCTTGTGAGTGATTTGAGGCCGTGATCAGAAGAACATACCGGAATGTTGTAGAGGGCCAGGAGATCAAAGGTCCGCTGTAGCATCCCCATCATGGAGGCATTCAACTCCACGGACT
>NW_021027263.1:1672274-1699427 GCF_004153795.1 Camellia sinensis | reverse complement strand
CAAAGAGATATTCCTAATTTAGTGAAGGCTGTCTCGGGCTGGGTCAACAAAATCTGCTCTTAAGCTCGACTTCAAATGGGCATATCTCCCTTATTTGGACTTGGTCTAAGGTGGTTCTTGGGTCTAAATTGAAGCCCCAGAAGTCTACTTTCTAATGGTGGTAGCCTCACATTTAAATTCCAAGTGTACAAAGAGATATGCCTAATTTAGTGAAGGCTGTCTCGGGCTGGATCAACAAAATCTGCTCTTAAGCTCAACTTCAAATGGGCATATCTCCCTTATTTGGACTTGGTCTAAGGTGGTTCTTGGGTCTAAATTGAAGCCCCAGAAGTCTGCTTTCTAATGGTGGTGGCTTCACATTTAAATTCCAAGTGTACAAAGAGATATGCCTAATTTAGTGAAGGCTGTCTCGGGCTGGATCAACAAAATCTGCTCTTAAGCTCAACTTCAAATGGGCATATCTCCCTTATTTGGACTTGGTCTAAGGTGGTTCTTGGGTCTAAATTGAAGCCCCAGAAGTCTGCTTTCTAATGGTGGTGGCTTCACATTTAAATTCCAAGTGTACAAAGAGATATGCCTAATTTAGTGAAGGCTGTCTCGGGCTGGATCAACAAAATCTGCTCTTAAGCTCAACTTCAAATGGGCATATCTCCCTTATTTGGACTTGGTCTAAGGTGGTTCTTGGGTCTAAATTGAAGCCCCAGAAGTCTGCTTTCTAATGGTGGTGGCTTCACATTTAAATTCCAAGTGTACAAAGAGATATGCCTAATTTAGTGAAGGCTGTCTCGGGCTGGATCAACAAAATCTGCTCTTAAGCTCAACTTCAAATGGGCATATCTCCCTTATTTGGACTTGGTCTAAGGTGGTTCTTGGGTCTAAATTGAAGCCCCAGAAGTCTGCTTTCTAATGGTGGTGGCTTCACATTTAAATTCCAAGTGTACAAAGAGATATGCCTAATTTAGTGAAGGCTGTCTCGGGCTGGATCAACAAAATCTGCTCTTAAGCTCAACTTCAAATGGGCATATCTCCCTTATTTGGACTTGGTCTAAGGTGGTTCTTGGGTCTAAATTGAAGCCCCAGAAGTCTGCTTTCTAATGGTGGTGGCTTCACATTTAAATTCCAAGTGTACAAAGAGATATGCCTAATTTAGTGAAGGCTGTCTCGGGCTGGATCAACAAAATCTGCTCTTAAGCTCAACTTCAAATGGGCATATCTCCCTTATTTGGACTTGGTCTAAGGTGGTTCTTGGGTCTAAATTGAAGCCCCAGAAGTCTACTTTCTAATGGTGGTAGCCTCACATTTAAATTCTAAGTGTACAAACAGAAATGCCTAATTTAGTGAAGACTGCTCATTTCCTTCTTAATGATTTGATACTCATCCTTTTCCTAAACCAGCTTTCTTTCATCCCCTCCTATTTCCTTCAACTCCAAACCTATAAAGAAGATATTTTTAAATATTTTTCAAAAATTTCACCTCCCTTCCATTTATTTCCACTTTGTCCTTACTCGGTTTACTGAAAAGTGCAATATTTTAATCGAAATGGAAGCCTCGGGACATCGTAGAAACATTTAAAAAAACATATTTTGAAAAGAGGGTTTTAAGGTCTAAAATAGTTTGGCCAAAAAAATGGGTGAAGGTTGGGATTAAAACTTAAATTCCATCTTTCTTTCTGAGAATTTTGTGAGAAACACATTCTAATTGTCATCATCGGGTAATCAAAAGAAAGCGCCCGAGTCTTAGGGCCGGTCAAAATGGGGTGTCTACAGAGGCCCAGCCAGGACTGCTGCCGATCGGCTCTTGGGCGTGGTGGAGGATGCGACAGTGTGCTCGATGGAGAGTTTTACAGAGGCCGAACTGCTAAGGGGGCTCTATTCGGCCCAGATGGAGGCAATGACCCTAACAGGAGCCTTGCTGAAGAAAACGGCATACGCGAAAGGCGAAGTTGAGCCATTGAAGGCCAAGCTGGAGGAGGTGAAGCCCAACTTGAAAGTTTGAGGAGGGAGACCGCAGGTTGGAGGAAGATTGCGCGGAGTGCGTTTGTCAGGGGGCTGGAAGTGGCCCAGAAGGCCAAGAAGATGGAGGTGTTGGCGATGGTGCATAGCTATTCCGCCTACCGTGCCAGTGCTGAGCTGCTCGCAACCAAGTTAGAGCTAGAGACGGCGCACCGTAAGGTGGTGTCGCTCGAGTTCCAGCTGGCGGGCGAGCAGAAAAAGTTGGAAGAGGCCCAGAAAGCCTGCACCGTCGCCAACGAACGGTGGGATGAGGCCATGACCTGTAACGAAGATCTGCGCGCTCAGTCGATCAGAGAAAAAAAAGAAGCAGATCTGAAGATCGCTGAGCTGGAAAGGGTGCTAGCGAACGAGCTGGCCAATTCAGTGACTGAGAAAGCAGGGTTGGAGAAGGCCTTGGAGGAGGAAAGGGCAAAGTTGGCATCTGAGAGGGTGGCGTACCCCGATCTATGTGTTGCAGCGGTAGAGCAGTTCAAGGGGTCAGCCAACTTCCAGATAGCCATTAATGTCGCCATTGCTAGCAGCTTGGCGAGAGAGGGAGCTAGGGGGGCTGGCCCGTCGGGAGCGACCGCTGGGAGCAGGAGTGAAGAAGAAGTGATCCAGAGTTTCCAGCGGTCGGACTTCTATAAGCATGAGATGGCTGAGTTCTGGGACAGCGGATGGAAGACTTTCAAGCGTAAAACAGAAGAGCTGTTCCTAGACTTGGACTTCAGAAATGTAAGAATAGATGAAGACGATGTGGCCTACATCTAAAATTGATAGAGTCCTTGTCAATGAAAATTGGCTTAATTGTTATCCCAACTCTTCTGCTATGTTCTTGCCTGCTGGGATTTCTGACCATTCTCCAGCTCTTGTTACCATTGATCCTAAAGGTCCCAATCTTAGGAAACCCTTTAAATTCTTTGATTTTTGGGCTGATCATGCTGACCTCATACCCATTGTTAATGAGGTCTGGAGAAAATATGTCAAGGGTTCTCCTATGTTCAAGGTTTGTCAGAAACTTAAAACTCTTAAACCCATTTTCAAGAGTCTTAACAAAAAAGAGTACAGTGAAATTTCTACTAGAGTGGTTCATGCTAAAGAGCTTGTTCGCTCCTCTCAGATTAGGCTTGACAAAGACTCTCTGAATAGTGTCCTTCAAAATGAGGAGAGGGCAGCTTGCGCTAAATATGTGGATCTCTGTAGTGTTGAGGAAAAACTGGTTCATCAAAAGTCTAGAGTCCAATGGCTTGGGCTTGGGGATAGAAATTCTAGCTTCTTCTTTAGAGCCATCAAAGGCAATGTGAACAAAAGCAGGATTAGCAGTGTTATGTTGAATAATAGGGATAGGATTACTAAGAGTGCGGGCATCTATGCAACTTTTGTTGATTCCTTCACTGACCTTTTTGGGAAACCTCTTTCTGATAACTGTAATTGCTATGATAGAATCTCAAATCTTGTCACTAAAAAGGTATCTGTTGACCAATTTGATATGCTCTCTAGGGATGTCTCTGATAAGGAGATTATTGAAGCTTTTAAGTTTTTGAAGGCTAACAAAGCTCCTGGCCCGGATGGTTATTCTGCCGACTTTTTCAAAAAATCTTGGGAGGTGGTTGGGAAAAAGGTTATGGAAGCTGTTAAATCCTTTTTTTGTTCTGGTGAGCTCCTTCAAGAGCTCAACAGTACAGCTATAGCCCTTATTCCTAAAGTTCCAAATGCTGAAAAAGTTGGTGATTTTAGACCTATATCTTGATGCAATACGTTGTTGTAGACGTCCCCGAACATCCCGGGAAAATCCCATTTTGTTCATTGGGCTCACTACAGTTCGGACTTAATGTCACGGTTCTGAATCTAATCTCACAAAGTGCAATGCAAGATCGATAAATCACCAAAGAGTCCAAATCCGGCAAATCGTTTTGAAAAACTGATTTTTAGAAAGAAGTGCCAAACATGGACTGCTTTGCCAGATACAGAGTCGCCACCTAAATATTTTATTTTGATGGAATTTAGGAAACCCTGACTCGCGCCTAAGGCCACGTGTCCATCATCACCAAAGTTGCCTCAGCTTGGGAACTTGGGTACGAGAGGGGAAGGTCATGTAATGAGCACCCCCGCTCGCCCGATCAAAGATTGGCCTTTACTAACATGATATCTTGTTTTTGAAAACACATGCGTTCTTATTCCGGTTTATTAGCCTAGAATTACTATGTGATGCGTACAACATACAAATATAGACTAGATCACCTAAGTCGGAACAAAACATCTCATGTTTGTTTTTGAAAACGGTTTGCTACTCGCAAGTAGGCTAAAATACGGATTTTGCCACCCTCAAGTGGGCTTAGAAAATATGGTGATTTGCCACTCTTAAGTGGGCTTAAAACTCGCCATCGATGATGTCAAAACCTAACCCCAGGGCTTAGAGTTGGAATTGTGACTTACTAACTTATTCTCATTCGAAGTAAATTAAGCTGCGTAACTAAAAATACTTAAACAGAAATTTTACTACATCTTATTATTTAAGAAAAAGGAAATACATTTCTAGAGCTTTCATTATTTTATTATTCAGTGACCAGCCCCGAATAGAGACAAAAGGAAACAAAAATATAAAAAAAAGAAAGGTAAAATAGTGATTCATCATCAGTCCATATGCAGGTTCTATTTGGTAGTGTTATGGATTTCCCTCACATCTCGTCACTTGAAAGGGTAACAACTATAAGCACACTGCAGAGTGAGAAATATTATGTCGAGAGTATAAGGGACACAAAATAACCATTGATAGTTATGTAAGGCTAAAACATTTGCAACATTTAATTTAAAATGACAATTTATTTAAAGTGGCAGAATACAGAAATCATGTAAATAATAATCATAACCACGTTATAAAACAGAGCAGAACAGAGGTCACAAAAGTGACAGTCAGAACAGAGGTCAGTGGATCCATGACAAACAGAGGACCACAAAGTGGTCAAACAGAGGCCAGTGGTTATTTAAGTCCCCCAAGGCGTGGGACTCCCGTGGTGGTACTTACAAAACATAATTGTTTATAAGGTTATAATCAAATATATACTAAAATTTAAACTAACATATCCATGGGTTTCCTTTTAAGTAAATAGAGTTTAGAAAGTAACCCACGTAACTGAAATATTTATAAACATAACTTTTATTTATATAACTTGATAAATATAACTTGTTTGAAATAAGCTATGGTAACTCAAAACATTTGTAAAACATATAATGGTAAATCCAGGTATAACATATCTCACCTTAAGTATAACCCTTAGCCTTTACTTTACTAGCAGAACTTCCTTTCCTTACTTATATATTTCTCTCATTTCTTACTCTTCCATCTTTTTTGTTTTTCTTTCGTATTCTTCTCTTTGTTTTTTTTTTTTTTTCTGAATCACAGCCCACTAGTCCCCTTTATATACTGTTTGTTGAGTCCAGGGATGAAGGACACGTAGCCTCTCTCCCTTGGAGGCATCATGAGGCTAGAGATATGAACTATTAATTGAAGATCCATTATAAGATTTAAATCTTTTATGGATAAGGATTATCTTCCTAATACATATGCTTGGGTCCTTTTGTTTTCTTTTCTTGGGCCGAATTCCATAAACATTGCTGGGCCAAACCCCCCATTTTTTTTTCATTTATTTATTTGTTTAGGTGTTAAGTGTTTCAATGTTCCTAATATAAATCATGTAGCATCATAAAATTAATTATTTTATTTTATTTTTACTTTACAGATTTATTATTGTTATTCCATATTATTATTTATTTACTATCTTTAATTTTAATTGATCTAACCAGTATTAGAATTTCATATTTCTGTTAATTTGGCCTTAAAAAATCCCTAATTAATCCCATATAACCCAGTGCTAAATCAGGTTATTTATTTATTTATTTATTATTAATTATTTAATAATATGTTATCACATACACCCATAAGTATAAACTATAAATATTTATGTGGTATTTAATTAAATGTTCAGTGTGTTACAGATGAATTGTTCCAATTCAAGTAATCCAACCTTCACCCACAGGCATTCAGGCAGTTATATCACATAACCAGTTAGCCTCATGGTAAACATGCTATCATTGCAGTCACTTACACACATGCAAGGATGCTAAAGCGTAAACACTTACCGAGTACTCCGAGCCAAAACAGAAACTAGTTAGTAATTAATGCATGATCCTAGTTCATGTTAAGATGGCTAATGCAACACATGCAAAATGCAACTAAGATAGGCTCGGCTATTCTAAGATGGCATATGAGATGACACATATAACACGTATTCAACTTGGAATTGAAGTACAATGCAGTTAGTATGATGCGCCGAGCCCGGTGCATGCAAGACAGATGAATGAATGCAAACATGCGAAGCATAAGGATTCTAATTGAAACATGCCCTAAAACTAACCATCGAAAGCAGGTAAATAAAAGGAAGAAAGGCGTGAGGTTAGAAGACATGCATCACACACACGCACACTTATTACAAAATTCACCATCTCGACGGAGGGTTCGAATAAATAATACAAGCCAACTAGCTAATCTAAACTAATCTAATTAAACTAGTTATTATACAACAGAATGAGTAACAAGTCACAGCTAATTATTACATAACTCTAATTAATCAACAAATTAACTAAGTAAGCAATTTAAATAAGTATGTAAACTAAATGAAGTAGGCTGCCTTAGCTCTGTTTTGAATGACAAAGGATGCATGCATGCTTGAATTACCTTGTTCGGAAATCCCTCGCGACGCCCCGACTTGCCTCTGTTTGCAATCGACCTCAGAACACTGCATAAGGCTCCAGAAGGTTGAAACTCCACCATGGGAATCTGTAGGAAGGCTGCCGACCAGCTATTGGCCTTGGAGACCACTTGCCGACCACTTTTGTGGTGAAAAACCAGAAAAGGTGGTCGGCCAGCCACTAAATCTGGTCGGCCGACCAGTTTCTGCCCCTGGTTTCTGGTTTTCTGCAACAGAAGGCAAGAGAGAGAGAGATGGCAAAGTATTCGCAACACATGTGTGCACGACCACTCTCCCTATCATTGCATAAGCTCAAGAGAGTGTAGTCCTTGGCTCTCAGGCTACCAATCACGCATCTCGATGCATGATGGCCGAGGAGTCGAATTGCACGACTTAATATGGAATGAATGCACATATTAACACGTAAAGCCTAGAACTCCATCATGTGTAGTCAAGAGTGTCGGCGACCGGGAATTAAGGCACGTTTCATCACTTTAAGTATGAAACGTCCCTCGTTTCCCGTGTTTGGACTAACTCCTATTGCAAACATGATGCAACAAACATGGCATGCACAATACGACTTCAAGTATGCAACCTAATGCAATACAACTTAGACATGCAAACATGCAAGGGATGAACATGCAAACATGCAACTAGCATACACAATGCTATGAGCTAACAATGGCATACTCAAAGCACATGACACTTAGCATACACAATGCGCGTAGAAACTAACATACACAATGAGATGAATAAGGCATGCACAATGCAATGATCAATCATGCGACAATATGGCATACTCAATGCTATGAACTACAATGGCATACTCAATGCAAAATGGACTTAAACCAAAATAGATGGGCCTCAGCCACACCCAAATCGGTGGCCAATGGGATGAAATGAAGGCACAACATACAAAGCATGCATGCACGATGCATTGGCTAATACAAGAGACCCAAGAGCACAACTCTCAAGAGTTCTCAAAGAGCGACAAATGTGCAAGTGTAAAGGCACTAAGTGCACTGAAATTAAGTAAGAAATGATGCCAAATCATTCAAGCGAAGCAAGTAGAGCGTGCAAGGGTCCTAAGGCATGAGAGTTATCAAAGAGGACTACACATGAGGCATGCAATGCATGGCAAATATGCATGAACTAAGCATGGACAGAGTTGGAATAGGTCTTAACAAAGACCAAAATGTGCTAAGATGAGGGTCCAAAGTCCTAGGTGTGCAAGCATACACACTAAGGCATGAACTAGGCAACAATGCATAACCATCAAAGGCATTCAAAACATGAAGGAAGTGAGAACATGGAAAGTCTATATGTTTTGAAATGTGATGTTAAGTGATGCCAAATCAAGTACACAACACAAATAAAGCATGCAATGGTGCTCAAAGATTGAGACAAGCAAAAGCATTTACACTACAGGTATACAAAACATGAAACATGTGATTAAGGCAACCAAAAACAGTCCTAGTACATGTTAATATGAGACTAAAACATGCATGGATGGAAGCCAAAATGTGCTAGCATGAGGGGCATGAGGCATAATGCATACAAGGCAAATAAGGTGGATTACACTATACCTATTAGGACCAAGCATGGGATGGCTCCACCAATAAAAATCAGAGTTATATAATGGCAAAATAATCCCAAATAAGCACTGAAATGATGGCTCTCAAGCAAAGGCATGAATGCATACACAATGGCTCATGTTAAGGCATAAAGGGGGAACCCTCCAACGCATTGATTGAGTGACAAATGCAAGTGCACGGCCATAAATATGGATTGAAATAGTATAACTAAAGATGCCAAATCATTGAAATGAGCCAAGTAATGCATGCTAGTGGACCCGATGCACAAAGCAAACAAGCTAGGTTGAACCAAAGCTATACAAAGCAAGTCATGGATGACCAAGACAACCAAAATCAGACCTTAAACATGGAAAAACATGAACAAAGTCTTCTTGAAGTCAAGCCAAAAGCATGCTAAAAAGACATGTGCCCGTACGATACATGTTAGGCTATTTCATAGGATTGCATAGCAAGTGTATGGAGCATGCAAAGGCCAACCAAACCAAAACAGAGTCATGACATGGTAAAACATCACCAAAAACATGCTGAAATGGAAAGAAAACAAGCTAGAATGACATGTCAAGGCATGAAGCATATAAAGCTAGTTTAAGGGATTTACACTACAAATGTGCATGGAAAGCATCATTCGACCAAGAGGCCTTAAAACAGAGCTAAGGCAGCCCAAAATATGAACAAAATCAGTTTGGATCATGGCCAAAATATGCTAAAATAGAGGGCCAAAACATCATGCATTTCAAGCTAGTAAACAATGATTTACACTACAAGCATATGAAGCATATGAGAGGCTACCAAACCAGCCAAAAAAAAAAAAATCATGGCATGCCAAATGATGGCCAAAAACCCACTGAGACATGACCAATACATGCAAGAATTAGGTGCTACTTTGATAAGCCATGAAAGGGATTATTCTACACATGTAAGAGGCAAACACAAGGTGATCAAACCAGCCATAGACAGAGTCTAGGCAAGTCCCAAAAGCCACCAAAAAGGGCCTGAACCAAGCCTTGGAAGTAAGAAAGTATGTGCTCATTTGAAAGGCCAAAAATGCAAACAAATAAGGCCAAAAGAGATAGGGTCTCCCCTCTCTAATTTAGGCCCTCAAAACCACATGCCAACCACTGAAAATCCGCTAGATTTCAGTGGCTAAAAGGCCAAGCTAAGATCAATACAAAGGTCTCATGGCATGGCACAAAACAAGGCTAAATAGAGCATGCAAGAGGGTAGATGACCCTCAACACCAAAAGAGCCTCCAACAAACATGAAAAACACTTAAATATGAAGCTTTTTTTAGTTGACAACAAAGCCTAAATATGCATGCAAGTATGGCTAAGAGAATGATCAAGATAGAGCTTAAAAAGATGGAAAAGGAGTTACCCTAGTAGCTCAGCAAAACCAGCAAGTTTTGGGACAAAAAACCAACTCTTCAACCTTTGAAAATCCCCTCCAAGAACCTTAGATCAATGGTGGAGGTGTATGGCTATGAGGTGTGGTGCAATAGGTCAAGAACAATCTACTCTTTGAGCCAAAATATAGAGATATAGAGGGAGATATATATTTTTTGCCTTAAGCCAATTTTCAGAACCTCAGACAAGAGAGGGAGCCTTTCCTCTAATAGAGCAACAAGCACCAAGCTTGTTGAAGAAGTTTGAAGCTAGATACAATCCCTCCATACACGTGTATGGAGGATGCAATCTGTGCACTCCAGCTGGCACAGCTGGCATCCATAACGCCTGTAGAATATGCAGGAAGGTCACCGACCAGTTAAAGTGGTCGGCCCGCCACTTTTACTAGTCGGCCGACCACTTTTCATGAGAAAGTGGTCGGCCAGCCACTTTTTCTGGTCGACCAGCTACTTTTTCTGGTCGGCCAGCTGCTTTTTCTGGTCAGTCGAAAAAAAAAGTGGTCTCTAAGGGTAATTGGTGGTCTCCACACTGAAAGAAAGCCAGTGGTGTGGTGGGAGACCAGCAAATGTGGCCCAAAGACCAAGGAGACCAGTTTCCCGACCAGAAAATCGGCTGGCGGGGAGAAAAGTGATCTCCAAGGATAAAAGGTGGTTTCCAGGGGTAATTGATGGTCTCCACACTGAAAGAAAGCCAGTGGTGTGGTGGGAGACCAGCAAATGTGGCCTAAAGACCAAGGAGACTAGTTTCCTGACCAAAAAATCGACTGGCGGGGAGAAAAGTGGTCTCCAAGGAGAAAAAACTAGTTGCCAAGGAGAAAAAGTGGTCTCCCACCCTTGTACAACTTCCCAAACAAGGAAACCAAGGTTTGTACCCAAGACATACCAAAACGGATGCAAAACGAGAGTTCAGGAGGCAAAACGCGTGGTCGGGGGCCTCAAAAACTGGCTGTTGAGCACAAAAAGTGGCATATGACCACAAAAGTAGTCTCTCGGACCACAGTGTCCCTCTAGATAGAGGAAACAAGGTGTGTTCCAAAAAACGTGCCAAACGGAGAATGTTAAGCGGTCCTGAACCGAGGCGCCCGGCCGACGGCTCCGAAAACCGAAAACTAGTCTCCAAACGGGAACATTGGCCTACAACCACGAAAAGTAGTCTACGACCACTGAGAGATGGTCTACCAGACCTCTCCCTCCTTTCGGGAAGAGAAAACAAGACTTAGTTTGTAGACTGAGTCAAAGTACAAAGAGTCCCAAGGTCCGGAGGTGAGGCTCTCAGCCAAGAACTCCGAAACCTCGAAACGAGCACAACATGCGCAATCACCGAGCACTCAATCAGTGACGTCCGAGTCTTAAGGTCGGTCAAAAATGGGGTGTCTACAGTTATATAAATGTATATCTAAAATCATTGCTGATAGGATTAAGTCTGTCTTACCTGACCTTGTCGATCCTGTGCAATCTGCATTTGTCCAAGGTAAGAGAATTTCTGATAATATTTTCCTGTCTCAAGAACTTATGAGAGGGTACCACAAAAAGTCTCCATCTCCTAGATGCACAATGAAAGTGGACATTATGAAGGCTTATGATAATGTTAGATGGGACTTTGTTATTGATGTTCTGAAAGCTATGGGTTTCCCATATAATATCATATGCTGGGTTAAGGCTTGTATGACAAGCCCATCTTTTTCTGTTTGTATAAATGGGAGTTTGCATGGGTACTTTAAGGGGGCCAGGAGCTTGAGACAAGGTGATCCGATGTCTCCTTATCTGTTTGTCCTGGTTATGGAGATTCTGGCTAAAATTCTGGCTGAAAAGTCTACTCACCCTGATTTCCGCTTCCATTGGAGGTGTGGTAAGACTAGGATTGTCAATCTTTGTTTTGTGGATGATTTGATGATTTTTTTGTAAAGGGGATGTATTTACTGTTAAGGCTATTAAGGATGGGCTAGATGAATTCCAAATTCTTTCTAGTTTATCCCTTAGCCGCAATAAAAGTCATATCTTCTTCTCGAGGTGTGAGAAAAAGTTGCGTGGTGAGCTTATGAACGTTGTCAAATTTAATGAGGGATTCCTTCCTGTTAGATACTTGGGTGTCTCTCTTATTTCAACCAAGCTCAAATCTAAAGATTGTGACCAGCTGGTGGAGAGGATTACTAAGAGAATTAAAAGCTGGACTAATAGATATCTCTCTTATGCTAGTAGAGCTCAATTGATTAAATCGATTCTTTTTTCCATGCAAGTGTATTGGTCTTCTTTGTTTATCTTGCCTAAGAAGGTTATCACTACTATTGAGAGCCTGTTTAGATCCTTCTTTTGGTCTGGTTGTGACCTTAGGAAGCATGGTGCTAAAGTCTCTTGGGAGAAGGTCTACTCTCCTAAATCTGAGGGAGGCTTGGGGTTTAAGTCTCTTGAAGTTTGGAATAAGGCTGCTATTGCTAAGCATGTCTGGTTCTTCTTCTCGGGTGGCGAGCAGTCAATGTGGTGCCAGTGGGTCAAGTCCTATTTATTGAAAGGTAAAAGTTTTTGGAGGATCAAGATGCCTAGTGACCACTCTTGGGTCTGGAGGAAACTACTATCTCTTAGACCCATTATCTTCTCTTTGATTAAATTCAAAATAGGGAATGGCATGAGTGCTTTTCTTTGGTTTGATAATTGGCATCCTCTTGGATCTTTGTGGGTTAAATTTGGCAATAGAATTGTTTATGACAATGCACTAGGCATGGATGCTAAGGTCAGTAACATTATCCATAACAATTCTTGGAATTAGCCTTGTGTCACATCTTGGGAGGTGAAGGAGCTGATTGATCATACTCTATCAAATGTTATCCCTACCTCGGGTAATGACCAAATTATATGGGCTCCTTCCCCTGATGGCAAATTCTCTATTAATTCAACTTGGAATTTTCTAAGAAAATCCTTCCCTAAAATTGGTTGGGCTAGGTTATTATGGGGGCCTCATAACATTCCGAAGGCTAGCTTTGTGACTTGGATGGCGATCTTAGGTAGATTGAACACTGGGGACAGACTACAGATGTTTGGTACAAACCATCCCACTGACTGTGTTTTCTGTCATGATCCTATTGAGAACCATACTCATTTGTTTTTTGAGTGCCCTTTCTCTTGTAGAGTTTGGGAGTGTATTAAAGGTAGTCTCAATGTGGATTGGCCTAATAATCCTTGGCCTGAGATTATAGATCATGTGTTAAGATCTGCTAGTGGTAAAACTCTTAGAGCAACTATTTCTAGGCTTGCTTTTACTTTCACTGTGTACCATTTGTGGCTTGCTAGAAACAATAGAATATTTAGTAAGGAGTTGACTCCGGAAGAGATTGTTATAAAATGCATCTTGGATATGGTTAAATTTCGAATGATGTCTATTACTAATCTGACAAAGCATTCTAGTGACAGCTGGTTCTCTAGCTCATGGAGGCTTCCCCATACTATCATGACAACTGCAGCCCCTGGAATGAGAGTTAGGAGTTCTGTAAATGTGGATTGAGTGATGGTAGCATATATTGAGTGTTTTCTCTCATTAGTTTGCTCATTTTGCAGATTCATGGAAAGAGATCATGTAGTGTTCAATGTGAAGATCCTATACTTGTGGGTTGAGAGTCTTGTGAGGGCAATATATTACCACACCTATACTTCACCAGCCATATTTAGGAGTTCTAACATATATTGGTATATTGTTATCTCTTGTATATGCAGGTACCTGGAGCAGCAGCAGTTTAGTGTTTTTGAGTGTTGTGAGGTTCTAAAAAGTGGGTTGAGTGTTGTGAGCTCATATAATGTGTGTTGTAGCAATGTGCTAGATGTCACTATGGTTAGCCACATAATGTACATGCTATGCTCATCTTTCTTTTATTTCTGGACAAGGTTTGCTAATGCTTGCACTACATGTTGGAATATCCTGCTGGAACATCCGAAGCTCTTTGAGGGTTTGATGCAAGGTTTGACTAGTATTGGAAAGCATAATATTTTGGTTGAATGGCTGCTGTTTCGACTTGGCTGCGTTCACCAAGTCGAAACAACAGCCAAATGGCATGACAAACGGCGTTCACCAACCGTTGGTAAGTGGCTCCGTCATTTTTCAACCCAAATGGCATGACACGATAATGGTAGGCTCCCCGGTCGGTGATGAAGGAGGTGTGTTCTTGGTCAGACGGGTGCATTAGAATTTGGTTGCACCCAGAGAAGGCATCCATGACGCTGAGCATTTGATGAGCGGCCGTGGCGTCAACAAGCAGATCTATACGAAGAAGGGGGTAACTGTCTTTGGGGCAAGCTCGGTTGAGGTCGGAGTAGTCGGCATAGAGTCGCCATTTGTCGTTGTTTTTACGAACCAGGACCACATTTGACAACCATCTAGGGTAGTCCACGTTTGTGATAAATTGTGCCTCAAGGAGCTTATCTACTTTAGAAGCAATAAGCGTATTGTGCTCCGGGTGAAAGATGCCCTGCTTCTGGCGGAAGGGTCAGAAATAGGGCTCAATGCTGAGATGATGGGTGATGAATGAGGGGTCAATACCTGGCATGTCGGAGTGAGTCCAGGCAAATATGTCATTGTGCTCAATCAGGAGGGCTGTAAGGTCGGCCTTGGCCTGAGAGGATAGTTGGCTGTCGATCTTGGCAGTTTTTGTCGGGTTGGTGGGATCGATGAGGACCTCGACAAGCTCTTCCACTAGTTCCCCTCTAACCAGCTCATCTTCGTCTCTGACGTCGAACCCTTCAATGATCATAGCCTCCTTTAGCTTGACCTCTTTAAGTGAAGCGACATAACATTCTCTGGCCATGGTCTGCTCTCCCCTCACCGTGCCGACCCCAAGGTCGGTGGGAAATTTGACGGCAAGATGGAAAGTGGATGTGATAGCTTGGAAAGCATTTAGGGTGGTGCGGCCGAGGATGATGTCATAAGCAGAGGGACAGTCGACGACAAGGAATGTGAGCAATTTTGTGGTCTGTCGCGGGTATTCGCCGATTGTGATGGGGAGATCGATGAAGCCGATGGAGGTCACTCGATCTCCAGTGAAACCGACCAATGGGGTTTGGAGAAGGGACATACTTTCTTCCCTGACCTTGAGCTGGCGAAAGGCATTTAGGAAGATGATGTCTGAAGAACTGCCGTTGTCGACGAGAACCCGTCTGACTTTGTAATTGGAGAAGAGGGCAGAGATGACGAGGGGGTCGTCATGGGGGTAACGGATGCCTGTGCAGTCAGCCTCCGTGAAGGTGATGGGCTCCATCCACTACTTGGGCTGTTTGGAAGGACGGTCCAATGTGACAACTTCTTTGTCTGAGCCCTGTTTTATTCTTCTGAGTTCTGCCCGCTGAGTCGAGCGGGATGGTCCTCCACAAGCAAGCCCGCCAGCAATAACTCTAATTTCTCCAACAGGGGGGCAGGGTTACCTTGTGCCCGGGGTTGTTGTGGAGGGCGATCATGGCCTTGGTTAGATTGCGCTGGTTGCCGAGAAGGGGTGCGCCGGCGGTTGTTTCTGATGGGTTCAGTCCTTTGCCTCTGTTGAGGGCGAGCTTCCGTGAACCGACTAAGACGTCCCTGACGTATCAAGCCCTCGACCTAGTCTTTGAGGTTAACACACTCCTCGGTATTATGGCCGTGGTCCTGGTGAAAATGGCAGTATTTGGACTGGTCTCGCCGGTTGGAAGGAGATCGCGACGGTTGGGCAATTTTAGGGGATAATCTCGTTGAATCTGGTTCAAGACTTGTTTCATGGGGGAGTTAAGGGGGGTGTATCATTCTAACCGGCTGGGTTGACGCCGATCGATCGGTTTGGGGTGGTCGGTCGGTATACTGAGGTGTTTGGTGGGTGTACTGGGTGTTTCTGGTTTCTGGGTCCTTTCTCTTCTCTCTGGGGGTCGGGTTTTTGGCTATAGGATCTTGTCGGGCGGCTAGGGAATCTTCGGCGTTCATGTATTTTTGGACTTTGGAAAGTAGGGTTACCATGGAGGTCGGGGGGTTTTTAGACAAGGAGAAAAGGAAGTCGGATGATCGTAAACCGGCCATGAAAGCCGTAAGGATGACCTTGTCATCGTTTTTCGTTACTTGCAAGGCTTCGGTGTTGAAGCGGGTGACGAAGTTGCGCAGCGACTCCCCCTCAGTCTGACGGATATTGAGGAGTTGGGTTGCCGAACGCCGTTGGCGCTGGGCACTAATGAAATGGCTGAGGAAGGAATCACTCAGGTGCTGGAAGGTAGAGACAGAGTCCGTCGGTAGTTGACTAAACCACAGTCGGGTTGACCCCTTAAGTGTTACAGGGAAAGCCTGATACATGATTTCATCAGCGAATGCATGAAGGATCATGAGGGTCCTGTAGGTCTCCAAGTGATCGACTGGGTCCGTTGTACCGTCGAAAGAGTCAATCGAGGGCATTTTAAACTTAGGAAGTAGAGGTTTGTCCCTGATGGAGGCGACAAATGGTGAGTTGGCTATGGTAGTTGGTTTATGTTGTATGTTCTGCATGACTCTCTGGAGCTGGAGCTTCATGGCTCGGAGTTGTGCATCCCAGAGAGGAATGTTGTCACCACCAGAAGGCAGTGGAGGCTGGACGCTATTGGCCTCTCCTTCGGGGGTTGGTGCCGGGACCGATGGATGTGGGGCCCAGGGTGGCGGGTTTATATCTGGGGGAGGGGGTCGCAAGCCATCCAAGTTGGGTGGATTGGGCTGTTGGATAATATGGCTCGGGGCTCGTTCTTGGTTGGGTAGGATATCTGGAGGTGGTGAAGGAGACATAGGAAGGTTTCTTTGGAGTAGAGCATTAATCAGGGATTGGTTTTGCTTGGCTAGGCGGTTAATGCTGTTGGTGAGCTCGGTGAAATACTGTGGTGGGTTGTTTGGATTGGGAGGGTCGGCCTGGTGGTCGGTAACATTGTGGTGAGAAGCCATGGATCTAGTTGTGACCATCCACCTTCGCAGGTGTTAGGAAAAGGTTATTGGGAAAGGGTCTCCGACGACAATGAGCACAACTGGCGGCAGAACAAAAGGCTTCCCACAGACGGTGCCAATTGATGATACAGCGTGTTCCAAATGGAACGGGTCGGACTGATCCATGCTTCACGAATCGGTGCCCGAGGTACCAAGCCCACAGTGGAACCTGCACAAGAGTTCAACGGGGAACTGGGAGTCCCCCAGTGAACCCTCCGACGAGTAAGTTAGAGAGAGAGATAGAATGTAAAGACAGATTAGAGATAGAAAGCTTAACCTTCTTCTTGTCTTCGACGTCTGCTTATATCCTCTGGTAATCATTTCGTTGTCCCTTCCGACCTGTCACCTTGGCCGAAAGTCTATGCTCTACCTTGCCTTGTTCATGGTGAGGCCGTTCTGTCTCGACGGGGAGGGGTCATCACAATAAATGCTGTAAGGGACTTCATTAATGGTTGATGCGCAGTGCAATAACTTTGCAGGATCTTTGTCTACTTATGTGGCTTGTCTTTCACTTGCCATGTGTTTAGATGTCATTGGTTCTTAATGTCATGTTAAGTTTCAGCAACGCTGGGCTTTAGTATTTGAATTATGTGTTGGGCCCTAAATGGTGGGCTATAACCTTTATGGGCTTACCTATGTCAAGTTCTATTGCAGAATTAGGAACTTTGAAGTGGAGATTGCACTTAAGAAGATGAAATCAAATAAGGCTTTAGGGTCAAATGATATCCCTATTGAAGCTTGCAAGTGCTTGGGTAAAAAGGGGGTTGCTTGGTTGACTAGGTTGTTTAGCAAAATTTTGTTGACTAGGAACATGCCAGATGAGTGGAGGAAGAGTATTTTAGTGCCAATCTATAAGAATAAAGGAGATGTCCAGAATTGCAACAATTATAGAGGAATCAAGCTAATGTGTCATATAATCGCAAGATATAATAGAGATATCAGAGAATCAATTTGGGTTTATGCCTGGCAGGTCAACAATGGAAGCGATCTATCTTTTGACGAGAGTAATATAAAAGTATAGAGAAAATAAAAGAGACATTCATATAGTGTTTATCGACCTCGAAAAAGCATATGATAGAGTGCCCCGGGATATAATATAGTGAGTGTTAGCGAAAAAAGGGGTGACAAAAGGTTACATTGATGTGATTAGGGACATGTATGAAGGGGTGGTGACCACTATTAGATCGACTGCTGGAGAGACAAATGAATTTCCTATCACTGTAGGATTACACCAAGAATCTACCTTAAGTCCTTATCTTTTTGCTTTAGTTATGAATGAGTTGACGAGAAATATCCAGTATAGCGATCCCGGTTTTGACCCGTCTCTTTGTGGTGTTCCGGGCTTGGGTTGGTATGGTTTTGAACGGTGTTACGTATCTTAGTTTCCCTGTATTCCCCTTATTTTGGTTATCGGGTTGTAGCAGTGTGTTTGGAACATGTAATGTCTTCAAACCTTTAGATGCGAATCCAACTCGAATTGTGCCTTGCAGAGTGGTATCAGAAATTAATTCTTTCATGTTTTACCACTTCGCTGAGTATGTCGAGGTCGAGCGGAGAATGTTTGGTTCCAGAAGTTTGACCTGTTTACAAAAGTACTGGGAAAGTGTATTTGACGCTCGAGCGGGGTTTTCTACGCTCGAGCGGACCATGTTATATCAGTCCGTAAGGGGAGATTTCATATCACTTTTTCAGTTCTCTCTCTCTCTAAAACTCTCAAAAATTTCCAGATCTACAACTTCTCTCTCTAGAAGTCATATTCTCTCTTTGATTCCTCCAAATCCGTTGGGAGTTAGATCGAAGTTCTTTATCAAAGTTGTGTAACTTCTCGAGAGCTTCATTGTGTGCCGTGGAGAGCGAGTTTCGACACCATAAATTTTGGAATTTAATCTCTATTCTTCTTCAATACTTGAGGTAGGGATTTTCTTTGAGTTATATATATGTTTTAGCAAGATCTAGATGATTTTTGAAATCATCCTTTGATTAATTTTGAAAATTAATTGTTGATTCAAAAAGATGAGAGATTTTTGAAAGTGGATTTACTTTCTTGTTCCTTTTAAAATAAAAATTGGGGGTTTTGAACTATGAGAATTGAAGAGAGATATTTTTGGGTGATTTTCTTTCAATAAATGAAGATGAGTAGTTTTGGTGAGAAAACTTAGAAATTGGGGGTTTTTAAGAAAGATGTTGTCAATCTTTGAAGATGTTGTTATATTTATTTTGTGGGCCAAAATAAATGATGTTTGATAGTTATTTATTTATATACATATAGATGATGAGTTTCATAAAATATGAGATTTGTTGAAGTATTTGAAATTGTTGATCAAAAAGTTATTATAGTCTTGAATGACTAAACTGTTGAGATTGCTCGAAATATGAGAATTGTTTAAAATAATAAAAATGAGAATTTTTATCACCATGGGAAATTGTGTAGAAGTGTTGAAAGTGGAGAAATATTGCATTGTATTATTAATCATTGCATTAGCATATCAATTCATTTGATAATGAAGAGTTTTGAAATTTGATTTGAAAACTTTACATTGAGAAAAGAATGTTGAGAAATAAGTTTTCATGAAATGGTTTTGGGTAAATATGTTGGTAAGTCTTGAAAGGTGGTGTAGATGAAATTGATTAAGTTGGCCTTTGTGTCCTTGGTAAAAGACCAGAAAACCGTGCGGATCGGTGTCGAGCCTTCTAGTTAATACTGGTAAAAATGACAGATTATAGGTGTCGAGCCTAACACTGGTAAAAATGACAAATTGGTAGTATTTGTATAGGCTACTTGCAGACACGAACCTAAGGATTACCAGAGTTGTATTTACCGCCCCTTGAATAAAATTGATAAATGTTAAACAATTGGAAATTGTATGGCATCATTGAGCATGATGGTTTTCAAAAGATGAAGATGTGCTTTATTTTCAAAAGGGCATGGCATGGCATATGCATTCATCTTTTGAGACTTGTATAAAATATATATACTTTGTTAAGGATTTCCTACTGGGTTTTATACTCACCCTACGGGATTCTTGTACAGGAAAAGACGTGGTGAATCCGCCTAATTGAGGGTGTGGAAAAGTGTGTGTGTTGAGAGCACAAGGTTCTCATTTCCTGTGATTTTATTTGTAAGCCAAGGGCTTTGTATGTGTGGGTTTGAATAACCGTTTTGTGTAACCGAATTAAAGCCTTGGAAACTTGTAAACCCTTGGGGTATTTATTTGTTTAATTATTTGTTGTTGGACTAATGTATTATCGCATGACGAATTATTTACATTAAGAAATGCAAGTGTGGGATCGTATAATTGGTTCTCCTTTAAAAGGGCCATGATTATTGTATTGTCATTTGGGTATGAAAATTGGGGTGTTACATCCAGGATGGTGTATGCTTTTTGCAGACGATATAGTGCTAATTGATGAGACTAGAGAATGAGTTAATACAAAGTTAGAGATTTGGAGAAAAACTCTTGAATCTAAAGGATTCTGGATAAACAAAATTAAGACAAAGTACATAGAGTGTAAATTTAGTAACAGTAACAATGAAAGCAAAGGAGAAGTGAAGATTGAGAATCAAGAACTGCCTAAGAGTGAACATTTTCGTTATTTAGGGTCGATTATCACAACAGCGGAGGAGATTGATGCGGATGTGGCCCATAAGGCGGGATAGTGTAAGTGGAGAAGTGCGTCTGGGATACTGTGCGATAAACGAATACCCACTAGACTTAAAGGTAAGTTCTATAGAACAACTATTAGAACAGCGATGTTGTATGAGATGGAATGTTGGGCAATCAAGAAGCAATATGTAGATAAAATGAGCCTTTGTTTGGGAACTTGGTTTGGGGCTAAAATAGCCACAAAAAACAAAATAGGCTATTTTAGCCACAAAAAACAAAACATCAAATCCAACCCATAATCATTACAATCCTCTCTCACAAAAAAAGCCAAAAAAGCCAAAAAGTCAAAAAGCCAACCCACTTCCCAAACGGAGGCTGAGTGTGGTTGAGATGAAAATGCTAAAGTGGATGTGTGGCAAGACTAGACAAGACAAAATTAGGAATGCGTGTATTCGGGAATGGGTAGGAGCAGCACCAATAGAAGATAAATTGAGAGAGAATCGATTGAGATGGTTTGGTCATATTCAACGGAGACAAATAGAGGCAGTAGTGAAGAGATGCGACGCTGTAACGGTAGATGGAAGTGTTAGGGGACAGGATAGGCCTAAATTAACGTTAGTTAGCGTTGTAAATAGAGATATAGATCTACTTAATTTGACTAATGAAATGGCATTTGATAGGGCCTCGTGGAGGGAAATGATTCATGTAGCCGATCTGATTTGATGAGACTTAAGGTTTAACTTGGTTTGGTTTGGTTTGGTTGGTTAGTTTGTTAATTTGTTTGTACCAATAATTACACCAAAATAATCGTGGGAAGTCATGTGATGATGTCACTTGGTCGAGAGACAAGTGGGTCTCACCTTTGTAAGATTTTTTTTTGGGGCATAATTAGTCAACAGCTAGACAGAGAAAAATATTATAAAATATGGTGGGTGCAATTCATTTTATAATGGAGTGCAATTCAAATTTTGTGGGAGTGCAAGTCTTAATTGAACCCCTCTATATTGCGTGTAGTTTCTTTTTTTTTTGTCCCACTGTTAAGTGATTCCTGCATTTCTTCTTGTTCATCACAAAACAACCATAATAAAATGATTAAAAAAAAGGAGGGGGGAAATTTTAAGAAAAATATATTTAAGTTTTGACTCTTATAACAAAATAAATTTTGAATTTTTTCAATTTAAATTCTAATATTTTGATTTGTTTTCAATTTAAATTATTTATTTATTTTCGTTAAGTAAAATAATTAAAAAATAGTATTTTAGTCATTAAACTTAACAAAATATAAAAATAAATGAATGCTTTAGATTAAAAATAAATTAAACCCTAAGATTTCTTTTTTTTTTTGTAATTAAAAAAAAATCTTAAAGTAGTGCAAGAATGAGTGATAATGAGTTGGGGTAATTCTATTTTCACATACTAATTACCCCCAGTATACAGACTTAATGAGCACGTTCTCAATACAAACATTATAAAGAGTGATTTTACTTACACCACTAGTTTATCTCTTTACACTCTCCATATGAGGGGATTTTTTTTTTTTTTCTTTCAATTTTACCCATGTGTGAAATTACTTTTAATGACAAAAGACTATATTTTATTATCTCCTTACATCCATTGCTCTTCAATCCCTACTGCTCTTTTTTCCTTCTCAGTTTTTCTTCTTTACTACACATCTCTTTTCAAAAAGTGAGAAGTATAGTGTTTTGATCATACAAGAAAGCAATGGATGAAGAAACGATAATAAAGACCCATCAAAAAAGTGAAATGATGAATTTTTTTTATTTGTTTGGTAGGTTTTCATTTCATTTTTTGAGAGAGTTCTTCAACTTTTGTTCGGTGTGTCAAAATCGAACAAAATAAAATAGTCCGGAATTACATTGCCAAACAATAAATATATGTCCAGTAACCCACTACCAAATAAAAAATATATTTTTGGTAACCCAAAGCCAAATGTTTTTAATTTTTTCAGTTACTCATTACTGTTCATTTCTAGTTTTATTTATTTATTTGTTTGTTTATTTTTATTTTTTTGTTTTTTTTTTTGTTTTTTTGCTTAGAAAGATTATGCTTCTATTCATTGCAGCAATGCAAGTACAATCATCCGACTGCTGAATATCGTAATGGCACTCATTTGTTGGTAGATTATCTAAGGAGGAAACATTCTTGTTAGTTGACATGTCAAAGAGTATGATGCAAACAAAAGAGATATTAATTACATTTTAAAAAAAGTGATGCCTTTAATAGTACAACAATGAAGACAATTACATAAAGCGACAGGTCGCTGGACAAATTTATTTTAGTTCAATAACATGACAGTGGAATAATCTAATTTGTATAGCAATGCATTACCAAAATGACACTTCACAAACTGGCTCCAACTAATTTCTTATTAAAGTAAAGTAAAATCATCTAATTGAACGACAACAAATAGTTAGAAAAAAATTAGTTTATCTGGTAACACGGCATTGGAGTAATTCAAAATTTTTAGTATTATATTACCAAAAGCTACAAACTGAAAGGGTTTTGAAGAGTTTAGTGTTAGTTTTAGTAGTATGATGGGTGTAATAAGAATCATATTTTTTTTTAGTGGTGTAATGAGATTGAGGGTGTAAAGAAGTAAATTAATGATGTAAGTAGAATCACTCCATTATAAAAATATAAATTCTCAGTATATAGCTCTATATTTACCCTCATTTTGAATTTTAAAACCTTAACGCTATGTTTGGTTTCAATTTTTGAGTCATTTTTTTTTTTGAAATTTTTTTGAGAAAAATATAAATTAATTTGACAAAAATAAATACCAAAAAATATTTTTAATTTTTTTCCCCTAAAAAGATAAAACCATATTGAAATAAGAAGTTTTTTAATTTTTTTATTTTTAAAAACATATTTCTAAAATTAAACTAAACATAGCTTAATTTTATTTTTCTATTCACCCACTCCTCTTTTACTGCTGTTGCCGCCACTTTTAACTCGTCATTACTACTGCCACCGCCACCGCCACCATCATTTCTAACTCATTCCCCTCTATGTTAGACCTCTATAGTGAACCTTGAGTGATTTGTGATGGGAAATTTATGAGAATATATGATTTATGATAGAAAGTGATCGCAGTTAAAAAGGAAAAGAGGTGACAAGAGAAAATGACAGATGAGAGAGGTAATACTAGCAATAGAGAATAATTGTGATGTTTTAAAATTAAGACTTGAATAGAAAAAGATGAAAATATTATGATATTTTTATTTTAAGATAGAATTATATTAATAAATTTTTTTATATAGTGTGTGAACTAGGGAGTACGCGCGTGGAATTAAAATTACGCAATGGGTTGAGGTAGTTGCTTGCCAACATCAAAATGAATGGATGGCGGCCCCCCTACAAAAAATATTGAAATCATTTGTTGTGCTCAGTCCTCCAGCAGCTCTACTGAGGTACTATTTTAAAAGCAAAATTACAAATCAGTGTATATAAATAATTAAAAATACAGTAAGTTGTAATCTTTTTGTGTAGAAAAACTCGAGCAAGGATCCTCTAGAGTGATTTTTCTCTAAAATTTCCTAAAGTGCTACAGTGTATGGTTGAGATTTACTGGCAAGTCACATCAATTTTTCTGATGTGACTTGCCAGTAAATCTCAACCACACAATATAGCACTTTAGGAAATTTTAAGGAAATTTCACTCTAGAGTATCCTTGGTGGAAAAACTCAGTAAAAGTTACACTTTAAGAATATTCTTACTCTTCAATAAATAATTGCTTTGGGTCTGTTTGGTAACGTTTACGTTTTCAGTTTATATTTACAAAATTTTTATAAATTGATTTTTGTTTATTTTTTATTTATATTTAGAATAACATAAACTATAAACGCGTTTGGTAATTGACAAAATATTTTAAAAAATTTTAAAAATATAAAAAAGAGTGAGAAATGGCAAGTGGTGGCAAGTGGCGGTAGAAGACGATGGTGGAAAGTGATGACGGTAGGTGGTGGGTAGCGGGTGGTGGTGGGTGGTGACGGGTGGGTGGTGGTAGTGGGTGGGTGGGTGATGGTGGCGGGTGGTAGCGAGTGGGTGGTGGTGGTGGTGGTGGTGGTTTAAGCCCAATGAGGGTGGGTGGTGAGTAGTGGTGGCAAGTTGTGGCAGGTGAGTGGTGGTGGCGGGCGGTGAATGGTAGTGGCGGGTGGCGGGTAGATGACAGGTGGGTGGTGGTGGTGGTGGTGGCGAGGGCTGGCTGGTGGTGGCGAGTGGGTGGCGGTGGCGGGTGGTAGTAGGTGGGTGGTGAGTGGTGGTGGTAGGTGGTGGTGGAGGGTGGGGGGTGGTGGCGGAAGACGGTGGTGGAAAATGGTAGTGGGTGGTGGCTAGTGTTGGGTGGTAAAAAAAAAAAAAATTGAAAACTCAAAACGGAAATGCATTTTTTGGCCAAATTTATAAACTGAGACCACTGATTTATAAATAAAAAATTTACCAAACAAGTTTTTATTTGAGTTTTTAAAATTTTTGTAAATATAAACAAAAAACTGAAAACGTAAGTGTTACCAAACGGCACCTTTACTTCGTGCTAAATTATAATTTCTTTAAAATCAGTTCTACAATGACTATTTCAATAATTATTTTAAATTTAGCCCTTAACAAAATTTAATTATAAATAAATTTGGATATTTTTGTTTGAAATTTAAGTCGTAGAATTAGTTTTTTTTTTTTAATTGCTCTAGTTTATTATGGAATTAAAGAATATAAAAAATAAAAAAATATTTTAGTGAATGAGACTAGCAAAGGAGTTAACACAAAGTCAGAGATTTGAAGAGAAACACCTGAATCTAAAGGATTTCGAATAAGCAAAACTAAAACAGAATACATGGATTGCAAATTTAATAACAATAATAGTGAACGTAGAGGAGAAATGAACATTGAGGCCTCGTTTGGCAAGAGGCTATTTTAGCCAATTAGCCAAAAAGTTAAATTAGCCAAAAAGCCAACAACTCATACCAAAAAGTCAAAAATTCTCTTTTCTCTTTACTTTTTGCACATCTTTTCGTAATTAGCCAAAAAGTCATCCCAAACATACAAGATTTTTTTACCTACCTTTTTAGCCAAATAGCCAAAAAGTTACTAAATTAGCCTGTTCCCAAACGAGGCCTGAGAATCAAGAACTATCTAAGAGTGAATATTTTCGTTATTTAGGGTCGATTATGCGGATGTGGTCCGTAGAATTAATGCGGGGTGACTTAAGTGCAAAAGTGCATCTGGGGTACTGAGCGATAAACGAGTATTAATTAAACTAAAAGGAAAGTTCTATAGAACGACTATTAGACCAGTGATATTTAATGAGATAAGGTGTTGGGTAATCATGAAACAATATGTAGATAAGATGAGTGTTGTTGAGATGAAGATACTAAGATGAATGTGTGGCAAAACTTAAAAAGACAGAATGAGGAATGAGGATATTGGGAAATGGGTAAGAGTAGTACCGATAGTAGATAAGTTGAGAGAGAATAGATTGAGATGGTTTGGTCATATTCAACGGAGACCAACAGAGGCAGTAGTGAAGAGATGCGATGCGGTGACGGTAGATAGAAAGTGTTAGGGGACGGAATAGACCTAGATTGATGTTGGCTAGCGTAGTAAATAGAGATATGAATCTATTTAATTTTACTAACATAATAATCTTTGATAGAGTCCCGTAAAGAAGAAGAATTCATATAACCGATCCCATTTAATGAGATTTAAGACTTGATTTGGTATTTTATATAAGCCGATTGAACCAAAAAATAAACGATCCAAAAATCTCACACTTAACCTCATATTTTATACTTGTTCAAAAAAAAAAAAAAAACCCTAATATTTTAAGCCAAAATATTTATCTAAAATTCGAAAAAAACCCACAATCATGCTATTGCTAGGGGCATAAATTGTATATACTCTCGCCGATTAAGGAAAATTATGACTCCATGAAAAAACATAGGGGTCATCCCTTGATTTAAGAAGGAAATGTTCCTACGACTCTAGTTGTAGTGAAAGCGACCGGTGTTTCGATTTGATTATTATTATAAGTTAAATGGGTCCATCACTTTTATGTCCATCTCCACTTAAGGGGAGGTCATCCCACCTTGTTTAAAACTTCAAAATTTTTCAAAAGGAATAAATTAGTGAGTGTTTGGGAAATGAATTTTTATATAATTTTTTTTAGTTGTAGGATATTATTAGAAATTTTTTTTTTGTGTGTTTGGGAAGATAGTTGGATTTTTTGTGATTGGATGTGATATTTGTGAGAAAAAAACTGAAATGATTATGGGATTAGATGTGATATTTTGTTTGGATGTGTTTTTTTTGATTTTGCAAAAAGTTTGTCTTTTAGTGAAAAAAATTAAAAAAAAAATCCCAAACCCAAGTTCCCAAAAAATATGAGGAACTAATAAAACACAAATGAAAAATTTTAAACGTACAAAATTTGATTATAGAATTAGACACAACTTCCTTACATAATGCAAGTTCTACCAAGTATTTATAAGGCCGGGTTTGGCAAGTTAACATTTTTGTCAAAAAGTCAAAAAGTTACTAAAAAAAGTCAAAAGCCTATAATCTACACCAAAAAAGTCAAAGATTTCTTTCTCTCTCTACTTTTTGCACATCTTTTCGTAAAAAGTCAAAAAATCACTCCAAACATACTAATTTTTTTTACTTCATATTTTAGTCAAAAAATCAAAAAGTTACTAAAATAACATGTTCCCAAACGAGGCCTTAGTCTCACCTCACATAAGAATATTATATATTATTCTATAATCGAATTCTGTACAAAAAAAAAAAAAAAAAAAAAAAAAAAACAAAAAAAAAACAAAAAAAAAAAAAAAAAAAAAAAAAAAAAAAAAATTTAAAAAAAAAAA
>NW_021027263.1:1654683-1666018 GCF_004153795.1 Camellia sinensis | reverse complement strand
GACAACAAAAGGCTAAATAACCTAAATCACACACGAGACAGACCTCCGAACGACTCAAACAACGGATGTTGAGAAGACAAACAAACAAGACACGAACAGATACGACCTGCTCACATGGGATCCTCGCGTACCTCTGGCTGATCGTTTCTCACCCTTCTCTTATTTGTGACATCTACATCACTCGGCCCTCAGCTCTATTTTCTCTAAAAAAAACCCTTTCTCACTTTTCCTCTATCGCACATCTCTCTATATTCAATCTCCTCATTTTAGTGCCTTGCTCCTGGTAAGTTGATGAATAAACAGATAGTCTATGGCTTTGTGCTAGCATTCCGCAGAATTTTTCTTCTCTGTTTCACAAAAGTGAGTTTCCACAGAGGGGCTGCTGCAGCATGGGTTGTGTAGCAATCTGGCCACTGACATCGTTACGATCACCTCTGCTCGGGAGTTTGGGCAATCGATCAGCTCTGTCAGGTAAGGCGAGTGGAAATGTCTTTCCATTCAGATTCGTGTTCGCACTAGGCTTGAATACTCGTTGCTGGAGATCAGAAGAGACTTTCAGCCTCTTGTTGTTAACTTCAGTTGTGCGACTGCTTTGGCCAGGTAGACCGTGCCCTCTTGCGATATGTTGAACAATATGGGAAAAGACAGGAAGCCTGGGAGCTGCTACTGTGCCCAGTCTCATCATTTTTGACCCATTTTTTGTTTTGGGCTTTCTATAAAACAATTCTTGATCCCAAAATGAGAGTTAGATTAACATTGGCTTGTTCGATTTTTGATTTGAAATCATGCAGTCAGGTGAGCACTGGAAATTTTTATTTTTCGGTCAAGAATGTGTCCAGTTTAGAAAAAGGTATAATTTTCGAGAGAACTAGTCAACCGTCAAGTAAAAATTTCAAAAACTATTTTGCAACGATCATTGCTCACAGTCAGCACGAACACTACTTTTGAGTATGCATGACCTTCAGATTCCAAAAACTATGGGAAAGCGCCTTGATGCAAAGATAGTTTGGCCCCTTGGTAATGCACCTGCAAGCGTTCTTCGCCCCACTTGCTTTCCATCTGAGTGCTTTTTTTTCGTCTTCTTTCTATCTTCCTTGGTGTTTCATCTCTGCTTGTGTATTCAACGGTATAGTTTTTCCTTGTTTAAATGGCTCCTGCAGCAGTGATTTGTCAGCTCAGTTCCTCAACAGTGACGAACACAACCAATATTTCGGATACAGACGAATGCAAAGATGATCAATAACCATACATGGAACAATTGTATTTTGGAGCGTTTGTGGCTACCCCCCCCTCTCCCCCCCTTCCGCCCCCTCGAGTCTCAGATTCCTCTTGGTTTCCTCGCTTCCCCCCCGCACATATCGACCCGCCCGCGGGACTTCAAAATGAAGTGCTACGATCACACACCGATGGAATCAAGCCTATTACGCCACGTTCGGGTTAACGGTTACCACTCGGGTAATTAACCTTCACCTTTTTTAGCTCTAACTTTTGCCATGCGCCCGTTGCGGGTTTTCTCGACCTTGCGAGCTATTATTCCTTCTTTTCTTCTTCCAATTTCTTTGTATTTTCTTTTCTTTTTTCATCCTTTTCCTTTTTTATTTCTCATTTTTTTTGTCTTCTTTTTTTCTGCATTCCTCACTTTTTGTATACTTTTCTCTCTCTAACTCTTTTTGTCCTGGGTCGCCTTTCCTGATTTTCGCTCAGCGCAGCCCTCAAAGGTAAAAGTGTAACAAGTCCATGTCAGATGTTTTGAAGATCCTAAAAGTACACTCTGAGTCCAGGACAAATGGCTAGTATTCGCTCGACGATGCAGAGTCCACAATAACGGGGTTGATTTTGCCCTTATGTTTGCAATAGGAACTCAGCTGTTCTTCAGTTAGAAACTGCTTCGTTTGCTCCTCTGGGAATTTGGCATTCTCTCTTGCCGTGTGACTGTCTTGATTTATGGGAGAATATCCATCTTTCTGCTTCCTCGAGCAACTATGAACACTCGTGCCTAGTTCAGGTGCTTCGATTATTAGCTTTGCAAGCTTCTTTTTGCATGGCATCTGTTCTTGATTCTAACTTTCTTGCCTCTGTGTTCGAGGGCTGCTTTGCAATCTGGCCCGCAGGCCTCAACGTGTGTAGTTTGAGCGGCATGAAACATTTCCTGCACTTAAGTCAAGGTTTGACAATGAGGGGTCGAGTCTTGAGCTGAGAGCGATTCAGGCTGCACAATACTCAAACGTGAGTCCACAAGGTCCTTCGCAAGATTGCGCAAAACAGTTTTGAAATCTTTTAAGAAAGCTACAAATGCGCTCGTCTAAAGACAATGGATCACCAACTGGGATCAAGTCAGGATCCTTCTCATACTCAATTAACAACGCATGATCTCGATGCATTAAGGGCTTAGCATGGCTCCTTTCTCTCAATTGATCAACCATTTTGCAAAAACCCGAAGAATTCTTCCTCCTTCGTTTTCAACAACTGTTTTCGTAAAAATTTTTGGAAACTATACGGCGATGCAATGAATCTCAAGCACGAAAGACACTAGCTGCTCTTGCTAAGTGGCAAATACTCTGCCACTCCTCCATTTAGAATTTCTAACTAACTGCACACGGCAAGCAAGCACAACACAAGAGTGTGAGCACTAGCTGCTTTTTTCATTCAGATCTGTTGGCGTAATGGCTCCAAGCAACAGAAGAGCAGACTCACAAAAGAAAGCAAAAATAGACAAACACAACAAAACATGCCAATGTGTACGTCCGAGTAACATCCTGAAATCACCCGACCTCTAACAAACCGAACTGACTGCGGATCATCCAGAAGGCAGACCGGCTGGACTGCAGCATCGAAAAGAACTGACGTCAATACAAGAATGAACACACGCACTGAACCCCAATACCCAACAGTCAGAATAAGGCCACAAACCCTAACATTTCGTAAATAGCTCAAGGAAGAGGCGTGGCCAAACGCCACATGTTTGGGAGAATATAAACTGAACGCTGCCGTCGTTAGGTGGTTCATCCTCGATCATATCACATTATCCCCACAAGATCACTCGAGTCAACGTGGCCGATAGACTCTGCAGGACCGGGTGGTGCGATCTGGGATGACTCTGTGGTCTAACAAATCATTTGTATCTCATGACGAGACGAAGCGCAACTGTCGGCTGTCGTGTCCGTTTTGATAGACACAAGCACACGTACTTCGTAGGGGAATGCTTTGAAGAGACGATAGGGTAGAGGCGCATTCACAGGTTTCAGGATGGTTTCAGATGTCCTCTTTTCTGCAGTTTAGGGTCCCTAGGGTGCTTTTAGACAAAGGCATATCTAGCAGTGGCGGTGACTACCCTCTTTGCCTCGGGTAGCACTAGGTCTGAAGTTCGGGCGGTATTGTAAGTGGATGTACAAACAAAGTCGGTGCTACTCTTGTGTGGTGGCTGGTGACGCATGCCCACTTCAGAAGCATTCGCTAGCTCTGCAGTACGGTGGTGGCTTGCACTTGAACGTCCGGAATATACGCCCTCCTAGCGCTGCTCATTCTCCATGGTCTAGGGTTTGTAGGCCACTTCATACGCCGTCCTCGATCTGTAACTCCATCTCAATGTAACCTCTGAACAGAGTTCGGGAAGGGAGCACCGATCATTGTTCTGCCTGTAGTTTGCGCGCCTGGAGGTTGCACACATACTCATTATTCCGTATTGACTCTTGATTCCGTTGTCTAAGGATTCATTTTTCATTGTGAGCCTTGGCCCTCGCACGGGCCAGATTCCGAGCAAGCCCTGCTTTGGCTCTTGCGGTGACTTCAAGTGACCTCAATTGTGCGATTATAGGTATGATCAACTTGAAGAGTCCTTGAGCATCCCTCTTCCTTAATTCTGTTTCATAAGTTCTCTCAATTTTTGCCTCATACCTAAGATTGCCGCTTATCCAAACAGGGCTCCCGCCAAACAGATGATAGCTTCGTGCTAATCATGGTTGCAGCGCGCGATCGCCTTTAGTATGTCTGAACAAGTAGCCGCAAGATGTACTCATAGGAATCCCAGATCCACCAAAACAAGCGGTCATGTCGGGCATCCTTAAAGTCATGGTGCGGCAGCGTCAGTAGCTGAGTCTATATACCCATCTTCAATATCAGGAATGGAGTGGGCCCCTGGACTTCGTTGAACAATTCATCTCAAGCTTGCTCACTTTCTATATGCTGTGCGGTCCGTCGTTGACAATCAAAATGGGGGTCTAGTAGGTTGGCTGGGTGTTTTTCAGAGTAGTCGGTCCAGGTTAGAACGGGGGCGGACCTGGCCCCTGTCGGAATCTCCGTCATCTTCCCTGGACATATAGCTGTCTCCACGAGGTGTTGGAATTCTTGTGGATTGCCTTCCCAGTCCTCCCCCCCCTCTCTATACGCGCTCTCCTGCCGCGGACTCCCATCCGCGTATGCCAGTCACTTCCATCCAATAGCCGCCTTTGCCACGGGAGAAGTGGAGCCTGGTGTGAAGTAGAGTACTACATTTGCCTCGCTCTGAGACCTGGCACATTGCCTCTGCTATTGGGCTACGACCCACGCCGTGTCTCTGGCCGAATTCTGCTTGAACCAACCGTCTTCACTCGCATGGCCTTTCATACCTGAATCACGCTGGAGTTGGCGCACCCATCCCTTCCAGCACACGAATATTTGGTCTCTAATCTAACTGAGCACCCGGTAATATCTGGGTCGGCAGTAGGCTCGGAAATCTAGTCCCGACCTGGCTCAAAGACTCATGACATCAGTAGAATCTGTTGTATGGTGGTCTGTGCCTGCTAGCCTTTCTTGCGCCCTCTCGCATCATCGGCTACCCTTGAACTGAGTGCCTGACCTGACAAAGTCTACTCGTAAAATCAATGAACCTCGGGGATATGGAGCCTTCTGAAGCTTATTGGTTTCACAGACTCCCTAGCAAAAGAAGAAAAACAGGTAGCCAATCTAACGCCAATTTCATCAGAAGGCGGATCAAGGCATAACTGAATAAACTGTATTCTACCTACTGGATACTGTCCGCCAAACACCTGCCCCAAAATTGAATCTGACTATCCTCACGGATATAGACGCGACTATCAATTCTGATACTAGCTCCCCTAGAGGGGCGCGAGAGCGGGTAACGGATACAGAGGAGGAGGGTCGGAGAGCAACTAGCAGGATAAGTGAAGAGCCAAACACCTATGTTTGGGGTAGGTATTCGCTGTCCTATTTTTGTGGCAGGAGTACAGGGTTTCCACTATGCAACAGCGGTTTCTCAACAAACCTATGATCATGTAAGTAACCTGCTACTAGTTGAATGTCACTAATGATTTCAATATGCATTAGGGTCGAATACGGTGCACATAAAGGGTGCTCCCGGTCAACATGCCGGGGTTTTGTGTTCCATACTAGCAGAGGCTCCGAGCAAACCCGGTCAGCCCTGTGGCTTATCGCCTTGACAAGGCAAGCCCTATGGCAAACCACCACGGAAATAGCCAAGACTGGGCATGGAAGGCACGAGTTGCTGCCTACGCACAAACCGACTTGTATCCCTTGTCGACACTCTCAGGATGTAATTTATGGGCGATGGTTTAAATTCTTAGGATGCGACATGGATAATGCAAAGGAAGGAACACATAACAGTAATAAAAAATCAGAGACTAGGCAATATTCATGAGTTCGATTGAGAGAGAGTGGAGTCGCTGAGAGAACTGTAGACTTCCCGAGCGCCCCCGGGAGGAGTGAGTCCATTCCGTTCGTATTCGGGCTATCTACACTCATGTTCGAGACCTTCGTCAAATTTTGATCATGGTTCTTAATCTGAACCAAAGATAATCGTCCGACATCCACAAATCGTATTTTCAGAAAACAGGTATTGTTTTTGATGAAAAGAAGTGTCAAACATTGGATCTTGGCAGATACAGAGTTGCACAGCTAATATTTTTTTTGTAAGGGAATTTAGAGAAACTGAACTCGGTGTAAGAGCCTACGTGTCCAATCATCACCAAGTTGCCTCGCTACGGGAACCTTGGGATAGCAATTGAGAAGGGTCATCCCCCGCCCCGAGCTATAGCACCCCTCTCTACCCTGATCGAGAGATCACCGTCTACTACCATCTGAGATATCCTTGTTTATGAAAACACATGGTCTTATTCCAGTTAATTGGCCTAGGAATTACTTGTTTATGCGCACAACAAATAAGTATATCATGGACAATCACCTTAAACGTGTAGAAGAGAACATGCATGTTTGTTTGAAAATGGTTTGCAATACATCGGCAAATTAGGCTAAAATGCAGGTTGTTGCCACCCTCAAAACGTGGGCTTTAGAAAAAGATGTTGGTTGCCAACTATCTATGGGGTTTAAAACCTCACAGTTTTCACACGCATTATTCTATTTAGTTAATCACAATCACCACCGTAGGCATTCCAAAGTACTTATAGCTCTCACATAAAGAAGTACCTCATGGGTAACATGCTCTCACTTGGCAAACTCACATGCCTCATGCAAGGATGCTATAATGACATCAATGCTTACCCGAGTACCAAGCACAAACAGAAACCTAGTTAGTCATCATACTGCAATGATCCTAAGTTCATGTTAAGATGGCCTAATGCAACACATACAAGAATGCAGCTACCTAGGCTCAGGCGTAGATCTATGGCATGCATAATGATGATGCTACAACAACCACGTATTCAACTTGTAATTTATTGAAGATATCATATGGATGCAGTTAGTTATGATGTGAGCCCGATACCGTCGTCGTGAAAGGTGCATGCAAGACTCGAATTATGGATGGCACGTCATTGCATGCCTAAGGTATGCTAGAGGTGTAGATGATGTGCCGGGGCTGAATACTGACATCAAGGCAAGTAAGTTAAAAGGGAGAGAAAGAGAATGCGGGTTGGAAGACAACACAGTCACACGACGCCTCACACTATTAACAAATTTTGCCCTCGCGCGGAAAGGACAGAGAAGAATATACAATTAACTACCTACAGGTAAGTTAAATTATACAGGAAAAATTAACGTGAGTTAAGGAACATTTAACTAAGCTAAGAAATGCAGTTAAATGGCCCTTGGCTTGAGGATAAGGACTCAAGTGCACGCGTGCTCGGGTTTGCAGAACCATCGGACATGCACACAAACTACTCTGTTTACCCTGCTACTAACTCTTCTGAAAATTGCACCAACTCCAAGAGCGCATCTATGGGATATTTGGGGAGCATCATCTAGACCAAGTGGGTCATCCCACAGCCATTTTGTAAGTGGTCATCGACGCATACCATTGGCTCTCCGCCAATATATATTTGGTCGGATTCGGCTCAGGTATATACTGGCCGCCGACCAAAACTTCCTGCAGAAACCTGTTTGACAGCAGCAGAGGGCGACTCAAGGCCATGGACAATGCACTTTCAAGGCAATGTTTGCACACCACCGCTCCCTATCTGTTTCATTCCAGGATCCCCAATAGGAGGATGGTCCTCGTACCCTCGAACCCAGCCAATCACGCATGTTCAATGCTCATGGATGTGCCGAATAAGAAGCAAGTGTGGCAATTCAGATATGGAATGAAAATGCACCAACAAATAATGGGGCCAACCTCTATTCTTATATCACATTATCGAGGCATGGGAGCAATGCAAGCTATGCAACTTAAGCATCAAACTAAGCATGCGAATGTGAAGATGTGTCAACATGGCAAATATGCATGTAAAACAAAGCTGGAACAAGGCCAAATATACTGCAACACAACATACAAAGCAAGTTGCATTGTTCAACTCAACTATTGCTTAGTTGCTCATGTATCTGAACCGAAGTGCATTTGAGTGCCTCACGTGTTTAGGCCCAAACAGTGGCCAATTCAATGATGCTAACGAAAATGCATGAAACACACACGACGAAGCGAGCATGCACAATGGCCTAAACATGGAGCATAAGCCTATATCATACCTTCAAGAGTATGATGATAAGGAGTGGGAAAAGCCGTCAAAGTAATGCAAAACTATGGATAACATGGATGCTGAAATATGTAATCTCAGTTGTTTGCCAAAGTTCTATGAGAACTAAGCACAATAGGTAAGCTATTTGGCTAGTGACGCAGACTCACACGAAGACTAAACTTCGAGTATTGATGTCGTTATACGTGTAGACGGCGTCATGTCCGTAGTCTATTGAAGACTTATTACACGGATGAGGAGGTATTGTTCATCGAGGCTTTGGTCAGGCGTTTTGCCCTGTTCTGTAAGGGTCCTTCGACGGTAGAGGTATGATTTGGCGGATGGGCCCTCTGCTCTGGTTCGCTGTTATCCAAAGGGTGAGGAGAGTTCTATCTGTCAGTATAATAATTCGCTCTCTATATAGTTTTGTGTATCCCTAAATTAGGGACAAAGTGCGTCTTGCCTCCAATGGAGAGACAACATTTTTTGACACCATACTCGTATACTGACGCAAGCTGTCGATCTTACACAAACAAAGATTATTTGGTGGCGCGATGGTGTGTTTACGCTTCTTCATTTAAGAAGGAATGAATTAAGGCTAGTATATTGGGGTGGCTCTCTCTTTTGTAATGTCCTTTCCGAAAAATGTTTTTAATTGGGGGTATTTTGTGACGTATAATCGTGGGGACAGACAGTTTTCATTATTTTATCAGAGAGCTAGGAACTTGTTCCTTATCTCGTTTCTTTGCTTCTTCTCAAGTATGTCCTTTGCGCCCCAGAGTTCGTCTCTGGGTTCTTTGAAGGAACTTCTGGTGTATGAGATGAGAAAAGTCGGTCAACGTATTCCAACGAACTCGCCCCCTTTCTGTATGTTAGCTGTCGACTTGCTGTTGGCGATGCTCAGAGTTCGGATCTTAGATTTTGGAATGGTACACTACCTCCATTGGCTTCCACTCGAGATTCTGTGTAGAAAACTCTCGGGTGTATTGTAGTTTAAGGTGATCTTCTTTCGTGCACATGTGGATCCACGTATGACAGGAGTGAGGGGGTTTCCATTTGCAGGTGGGTGAGCTCTTTTCTTTCTGAATAGTTATTGCTCAGTTATGGCTTGGGAGCAGCAGTCTATGTGGAGGATGACTTGGCGGAGTATCAAGCTCTTAGTTGTATCTTTTTTGAGGGCATGGAGCATTGTGGAGACGGTATGAGTGAAAACTATACTATGGCAATAAAAACGAAAGAGGCTCTGACGAGGCATTATTTAGGCTTTTTAGTGATTAACAACTTAACTTAGCACAGGTGTGAATGTGTTCTTCGTGCTTGTTAATATAGGGGGAGGGCACACAGCTGGAGGGGTGCTATATATAATATTATAAGTGCCCCCTGTTGAAATGTATCCTGTTCATCGGAATTTCAACCGTGGATGTGACTGTACGGATGTGCTGCTGTAAGGCGAGATCAAATCCGTAACGTTCCGCGACCAAATAGTAAATACAGTGATTTGGTTTAGTGGAGTAGCTGCGTGGCTTTGTGCTGATAGACGTGGCCGATCTCCTCTCACGCACCGTGTCACGATCGTGGCTTTTTGAGCACGTTGCATATAAAGCAAAGTGCACAGAATTCGGTGAATGAACAGTAATGGGGATGAAATTCAAATTTAAATATCGTGTTTTACGTATTTACAGCTGCTATATAAGCTGGGTCCAGTCTCATATATTCTGTCGTGAGAGCAGATAAAGCAGAATTTAGGGGCTCGGATTTTGGAGCCCAAGGTTCTAGGGAATCGAGAGGACGTGGGTCAGCAAACTAGGTGAAGAAAACATCTTAGTCGGAATAGTTTTGGTGATTGCGTCGTTGTGGTTTGTTCCGGGGGAGTGGCGCCACCTGTTTAGTTAGGTGTTGTGTGGTGTTGGTTCTGGCACATTTCGTTGTGGTCGGGCTCGAGGGCGGTCCCGCTAGATCGTTATATATTCCTTTGGCCCCACTCCACCTACCACCTCCACTACCACTCACTCCACCTACCACCTCCACTACCACTCACTCCACCTACCACCTCCACTACCACTCACTCCACCTACCACCTCCACTACCACTCACTCCACCTACCACCTCCACTACCACTCACTCCACCTACCACCTCCACTACCACTCACTCCACCTACCACCTCCACTACCACTCACTCCACCTACCACCTCCACTACCACTCACTCCACCTACCACCTCCACTACCACTCACTCCACCTACCACCTCCACTACCACTCACTCCACCTACCACCTCCACTACCACTCACTCCACCTACCACCTCCACTACCACTCACTCCACCTACCACCTCCACTACCACTCACTCCACCTACCACCTCCACTACCACTCACTCCACCTACCACCTCCACTACCACTCACTCCACCTACCACCTCCACTACCACCTACACCTACTACCATCTTCTCCTATATATATAGGAATTGTAATATACAGATACATCAATCAATACAACAATGCAATCAATAATAATACACCAGTTATTTTACAAGTGCTATTGTTTGGTAATACAATAAGTCTAGGGAGACTCCCAATTTACCCAAACATTTATCAACTGCATTGAAAACCTAATTAATCGGAATGCTATTTGTTACCTTAAAAAGCCTCCACTTTGAAGTGGGATACCGTATGGACAGTTGGTAAATATTCGAGTAAATTGGAGAGGCTCCCTAATGTTATTGTTTTTGTTGTGTAACTAATGCATTGACTTAATGAACCTACGTCTTATACTAATTAGGTATATTAATAATAGGTTTTTTTTTTTTTTTTTTTTAAAGGTCCATGATATAAGATGATTTAGGCTAAGTTTGGCATACACAAAATAATTTATCTTTTTATCTTTTTTTCATCACATCACCTCTTCGGCGCTAATCGCAAACTCTACATCTCTCCAATTCATGAGAGACTGTTGCGGACTAGTGATGACTTTGTCTGGCCTGTTGATTCCACCTTTCTTGGTCGCTTCATCATTGATGTTGAGTTTTTGGACCTGAAGATCTGTCCAACAAATTGTGGGGACGCCAGTTCCATTTGGCCCAGTGATGGAATGATGCAATCTCTAGCAACCCAAAATGCTCTTCGATGCCTCTCTCGGATGCTTGATGAGGCTGTACATACTGATGTCCCCATCAATGCTGGCAACTCTCTCTTCCGGAAAACACACACCAAACCCAGCTCTCTTCTCTCTCTAGATTTCTAGGCTTCTCTCTCTCTAAGACACACAACACACACACACTCACATACACACCCAGAAATACACCAGTTGCATGTGCTCTCTCTCTCTCTCTCTCTCTCGGGTTGGAGGTGAGAGAGAGTTAAGTAAAAAAAAAAAAAAAAAAAAAAAAAAAAAAAAAAAAAAAAAAAAAAAAAAAAACCC
>NW_021027263.1:1621379-1652183 GCF_004153795.1 Camellia sinensis | reverse complement strand
TGTCTGTCTGTCTGTCTGTCTCTCACTCTTCTCTCTCTCTTTCTCTCTATGGGTCTGTCTGTCTGTCTATCTCATTCTCCAATTGTGTTCACCTTGCTTACTCTTTCTCTCCCATCTTCTCTTTTTACCGAGCTCTCCACTACAAGAAAATGCACTTTTATCGACCACTTTATCTCTCTCTCGCTCATCACTCTGTCTCTGTCTCTCTCTATCTTTCTTCTCTATCTGTCTCTCACTCATCTCTCTCTTACCACCCATCTCTCTCTCACCACCACCACCACAACTATTTCCATTTCACTTCTACGACTATCATTACAACCACTATTGCCACCACTCTACTACCACCACCACTATTACCGTTATCTTTCTTCTACCACCGCCACTCCATCTCCTCTACCACTACCACAACTTCACCACTAATCTCTTTCGCCATCACCACCACCACCATCTCCTCTTATCCACCACCTTTACCACTATTGCCGCTCCCTCTTCTCTACCAAAAAAAATTAGTTCCTGATTTTTAGTAACCAAAAAAAATGGGCTGCAGAAAAATATTTTTCATTGACCACAAAAAAATAACTTTATTTTCATGGAAAATATTTTTCATTAAAATATTATTCCTACTTCTACCAAATAAAAAATAATAACAATAATTTTTTATTCATTAAAATAAAAATGAAACAAATAAATTCTCAACCTTAGTAACTAAAAGAAAATCAAAAATCAAAAAAAAATTCATTAACTATAAAAAAAATTTATTTTAACAAAAAATAAATTTGTTTGGCAACAACAACCTCCGACGCAAAAAAAGAAAAAAAAATCGTTTTATTATTTAAATATTCATTTGCGATGGAAATTAAAAAAAAAAAATTCCAATCCCGCTCGGTTTCTCCCCTTTTTTTTTCCATTCCCGCCCAACTCCGCCCCCCCTAAAACAAAAAAAACCCAAAAATCCCCAATCTCTTAGAACCAAAATCCCTAATCTTTTCTGCCAAATATCCCCATCTCTCTCTCGCTCGCGACTGTGAGCATGGTAGACGACGGCGTCGAGCCACGACAGCGATAGATATATATGTTTACATTCACCAGTCAAGCATCAGAGTGTTACCCTCGAGTCCTCTTCACACATAAAATTCCTAACCCTAACTCCACTCTTAGACCTTCAATGGTGTTGTGTCCCTCACTACCATCCCCAATGTATCTCCTATTTGAATCTCTCTGACGACCTCACAAAATCTCTATCTCGGCTAGCACCGTTTGTCCCAAGGAGCTCCGCCTCGGCCTAGTTCCTCTCTGTCGTCATGGCTTCAAGAACCAGTCAGTTTTTGCATTCGTAGCTTCGCACGAGGAATCGGTAAGTTGATTGAAATTTTGAGCAATTTATGCATTCAAGTGTGTTCTAGTGTTGGACTGTTGCTTATTTGATTCACGCGAGAATTTCTTTTAGCATTTTTTTGTTGTTGTTATTGTTGAAATTTTCAGTTTTGAATTTGTGTTTGATAAAGAAATGGCATTTATAAATTGTTAGATTGTTTTTCTCAATGACATTACTATAATAGGAATGAGTGAAATTTTGGGAGAATTAAATAAAATTCATTAGGTGGTGCATCTGAAAATGTGGTTGAGGACGATGTTTTCTGAAATTGTGTTTACATATCTTCATATATATGTTTCTTTTTGTATACGTCAATATATTAAATACAACGGATGGAAGATGTAATAACCCGACCCTTGTATGTGATTCTGATACATTTTGAGTCTCTTATTCTGTGCTTTCAAATGCTTAATGTGAACCTTCATGAGAAATTAAGTTTAAGCACATGTATTTGATGAATTGAACCTGTATCTTTTGGTAAGGAAAGTATCTGTCACAATTAGAATGCTAAATCAGAAATTGAGAGCCTCAGAGACTTGATAAGCCGAAATTGATGTTATAGTTGAAATCAGCATAATTTTGAAGTAATAATAAGTATTGCTATGAAATTTCAATTTAGGATGATTAAACGATTGATTTTTGTCCTATTTAACTTTTTCTTTTATATTATATATATATGTATGCCTCTTGATCAAAAAGATGGAAAAAGAATCTAAGTATCTTTTGTATGGAATTGAAAGAGGAGAGGTAGAAAGGTAGGAGAGAAACCTAGCAAGAGTGGAAGATTGGGTGAATTAAGAGAATCTATTGAGATTTGAAGTTCAAGGTATGCATTCTTTGTTTTGCTAAGCTTCTTGGCAATTTATTGAGGAATTCTCTACAATATTCAAGTTGAAGTTATAATGGAGATCAAGAGTGTGTATATATCTTCTTGTCTAATTGTGTTTGTGGTTGTATTGGAAATTCCAAGTTTGTGTTAGTGTTCTTTTCTCTTGAGTTTACTTGTTGTGTGGAAGTTATTTACACACCTAGATGATGATTTATATATCTAAGTAGATAGTTAAGATCAAATATATGGAAAGAATGGGTTGTGCATGTGAAATTGGAAGTGATGATCTTAATTACATTCTTGATGCATGTTATGGTGTTATTGAACCATTATAGTACACCAAATTTGCTTACTTGTGCCTCACCATAAGTGTATCAATGGAGGTTTTTATTGAATTTCGGACAGAAATTATGCAGAATCGCTGCACGTACGGGGGTCATGGTCGCACGTGCGGGAAGCTTGGCCGCACGTGCGGGAGTCCTGGCCGCACGTGCGGGAATTGGTGCAATTTTGGGCTTGAACACTGCTAAAAAAGCACGTGCGGGGCATCATTGCCGCACGTGCGGGGCTCATAGCCGCACGTGCGGCCCAAGCTGTAAAACATGGTTCGCTCCATTTTGCGTGCTCGACCCTTGGATATTTTTAGAAATTGTATTTTGTGCCTACTAATGTTTGTAAATTCATTTGAAGTGGAATGAATCAGGAACTAATTCAACAAAGAGGAATTAACTAACTTACAAGTTATGAATGTGTACAGGACACACTTCGAGAGGAACTAGTGCCCCGCAGCAACACAGTGAGTAATAGTACTATCGATGTACCTTAATTACGTTAATTATTATTGTTATTGACGTTATGTTCTTCGCAAGAACTTATGTTAACATGTATTCTACTTGGGAAACGGTGTGAAATTATGGAATTGAGAAACAGTGTGAAAATATGGAAATATCAAAAGAACTTGTGAAATATGAATTTATAAGGCCGAGGGACAACTTGTGAAATACGAATCTATGAGGCCGAGGGCCAACTTGTGAAATTATGAATCCATGAGGCCGAGGGCCAAATTGTGAAGTTACGAATCCATGAGGCCAAGGGCCAATTTGTGAATGTGTGAACCCATCAGGCCAAGGGCCAATCTGTGAAGTTGTGAACTGACAAGGTCATTCTGCAAATTTGTACAGAATCAGACTAACTTTATGATTTCTGCATTACTTACACTTTTAAATGTGTTACAATTTAAATTGAATATTGAAGCATTTAAGTACTATTGTTCACTGAGCCTGGCTCACTCTAAGTTATGTCTGTTTCTGTAGGTAACCAACCTGGGGGTCGGTCCAAGCCCTGTCACCGTTAAACTTTTGTCAGCCTAAGCATAACCAGGCACTTGGTTGAAGCCGTACATTTTTGTGGTGTTTTGCTAGACGATGGCTTGCATTCTAGTTATTGACTTAAGATAAAATGTACATAATGTTTTGTTATACGCCCAACCTTGGGGCTGGATCTGTATATGCTTATAACTAGTTCTCAAATGTGTGTCTCCTTTTTGCAATGTGATCCTGGCATGGTAATAGTAGCTCAATTGATGTCATACTTTCTTATATATTATCTTATGATATCAATGCTTCCGTTCAGGCCCCTATGTTATATATCAGGTTAAGTGTTCGTTTCTGCATAGGTCATGCCCAAATTGCTAGGGGCGGGTTTGGGGTGTGACAGAAGATATTAGAGAAAAAAATATTAAGATATAAGTGTCATTAAATTCAATCAAATTTGTTCCTCCAGTCATTTAATGTAGGTCAATCTAAATTTGACAACGAACTGTTGAGAATCTTTACATTTAATTAAAAATCTGGTTATTGTATGTGTTTGCGCTTTTGTAAGGTAAGCTTCAAAGAGGTGTTTGTCCCTTACATTGGGGTAAGTCTCAGCATCTCTAGCCTCAAAGTTCCTTTAAAAAATGTAGTTAAACAATGTATATATGGTGTAAAAGAATTGGGGTGTTGCAGATGTTTGAAGACCATAATAGGTAGACAAAAAGTTCCGTGTTCTTTATGTTCTCTCTTTTGTGTTTATTTTTGTGCTTTCTTGTTTTATATATATATATATATATATAATAAAAAAAAATGCAAGGAACCTCAACTTTCAATAACATAAAAGGGGTGTATGCAAAATCTTGACTTTCTGTAGGCTTATTAGTATCAGACTAATTTATTGGATTGACCTTATGTAATTTTGCAGATTAATTTGGCTCATATAACTCTTAAAGGGCTGTCGGCTCATTGGTTAACCAAAAGAACGCAGAGATTTGGATATCAAGTTTCAGCGATTGGAGAAAAACTATTCCACATGAACGTAATTTTTTTTTTTTAAAAATTTTATTTATGTTCTTATGGTTTCCTTCCATTACTTTGTTTTCCCCTCCCTCTTTTTGGTGTTGTACTATTGTTGTACTATTGTTTGCATGGTTCAGTGGACAAAATTAGCTTTCCTGAAGTACAAAGAGGTAAAACTTCTTAACAAAGTAATTCTCAGTATATTGTTAAAAGCATTTAGTTACTACCTACTTTTTGAACTAACCAATTTTAGGATGATCTTTGTCTGAATTTATTCTAATTTCTACTGATGCAGCTTTTATTTACATCTATGTGAGGGCTCAGAAAGGGCTAAGAAATCATACATTCTTTTATTATGGAATAGCTTTTTTCTTTTCTTTTTATTTTATTTTATTTGATCTAACTTTGAATTTTCAAATTTTGGTTGTTACCTTATATCTAGGATTCTTCAATCTCAAATTCAAAGTCACAATCATATATTTCGATGCTAATAGCAGCATCTCCCCCTGTGAATCATGATGTTCCATTGCCCCTAGTTCCACAACTCCAAATTGCTCCAAGGTTATTGTCGTTGAGAGTAGCTGCCATGTTTAAAATACTGGTGAGTGCCTTTAGCTGCAAGAACAAATCTCTCTCTCTCTCTCTCTCTCTCTCTGCTGTAATATTTTTTAAAGTTCTCGTCTGGACTTTATGCAATGACTTAATAGCCCCAGACCTTGCATTCATCCCCATATTCCATAACTGTTCAAGGTACTTGTGTTCATAAGCATTCTGCTTAAAGTCGAATGTTTTGCGGTGATGCTTGTTGGTGTCAATTCTGGATTTGTGATGCGAGAGTTGCGACCTCAAAAGTATTGATTCCACTATGCTTTCTTGGCTTAATACACGTCACAACTGTTGCTTGTTTGTCTCTGGATGTCTCTCTGTTGTCCCCATAGGAATGCTACATTTTACTGGTGATTTTCAAATTTATGAGATCTTATGGTTGTCTCACGTCATTAATAGAAGGCATTAGACTGCCCTGGGAACCTGAGATTAGTTGATAAAGCACTGCGAGCATAATTGTAGGGTCAATGATGCATACAAAGTGGTGGATGGGGATGATTTATATAACTGATGTTGGTAATGATGCTAGCTGGTATGAGGATGACTAAGAATTTGTATAAGATCCTTTAGTTACTGGTCATTATAAGCCACTGATTGCTGATCAATTTGAGTGTTCCATTTTTTCCCTTTCTGATATAATTAAATCTAATAATGTTTGTTATTCAATTAAGTGGAGGATTTTGTTTTTCAATTTAGTTAATTTAGTTACCATTGTTTCTTATGCTAGGCTGAACTAGTGAAAAGTTAAAAACATATCATAGCACTTGAAAAAACCAAACAGGGTTCAGCTATTTGTAATTTTATTTTATTCTTTTCCAACTTGATTTCTTAACATAAGAATAATTTGTTGTTTTCTGGAAATTATGAACCAAGTATTGTATTGTTTGCCTAGTACTCGATCTGTGCCATCTTGCTATGGTAGGCACAAGAAAAATCTGAAAGATGCTAATTTCTCTATTTAACTCTATATACATTCCCCCCCCTCCCCCCATTCTTTGTTGCATATAAAATATTGAGTTCCTTGAAAATAGTTTTTAGCATATGAACTATTTTCTTGTTCAAAAATACCCAAGGGCAAGTAGTGTATCTCAAAAATGAAGAAACAGAATCTGTACTTAGAATCTCTTTTCTAAGTTGTTTTAGTCAATGTTCTGCCTTCTTTGTTGTTCCTATAGCACACTTTGGTTGGCTTGTCATCATCTTGTTTTTTTGAGCTTCAGAGGTGAGTGCCTAGCTCCAACTTGTTGATGTGTGACTAAACAATTCCAAATATATATATCTTTTGACACTTATCATTACGTTCTTCTCAAAGTGTTCTTGTTCCTTTTTGTTGCCATAGGAACATCTGAAGTATTTCCATTTTGTATTGAACTGTAAAGAAACAAGGATTAAAATCAAAATTCAAAGTATTTCTCAAAAAAAAAAGTTGTGTCCATCTAAGCATGCTATAAACTGGTTGAAATATAACAGTTTTGAAAATTTTTGTTTGACTTATCATCAAAGATAGAGGACATTAAAAGGCTATATTCATTTATCCAAATAATAAAAAGGGAGTAGCCTGGTCGGGAAATCGAAAGCTAACAATGCAACAAAATATTTTAATCAGTATATCTTCACTTATTAATATACTTCACTTCTTTGATGAGAGAGAGAGAGGGAGAGAGAGAGAGAGGGGGGGGACACTTTATTGCTCTTTATTTGAATTTATAAATATTTCATTGTTTCCATTACTTATCTGAAATGTTGACATATCTGAGCCATATGAAAACTGCATTCTTACACAGAGTTTTGATCTTTGGTTGCTGGTCGTTCTTATGTACCCACAGTGCTTGATAAGTAGGGAGCACAACTCCTTGCAGTTGCTGTACTTGTGATTTTGAGAACTTGGATATCAGATCGCATTGCCTCTTTAAATGGTATTCTTTTCTTTTTTATTTTCCTAAATTAATTGAACTTTATGATTTTCTTGGAAATTGAGAAGCTTTTGTGATTTAAAGGCGTTGGTTTTTTCAGGGACAACTGTAAAGTATGTTTTAGAGCAAGATAAGGTGGCCTTCACTCGATTGATTGGTGTTAGTATTCTTCAGAGTGTCGCATCTTCTTTTGTTGCACCTTCTTTGAGGTAAACTATACATTGAACCTTTTCTTAATTTCCAACCAAATTACATCACTTAATACCCACAAAAATGTAGTACAAAAACCTTCTAAAGACTCCATGAGAATTCCAAAATCGTTAAACGGCGTCGGATTGGCACGAAACTTGGCACACACGACTGCCTAGGCACGAGAGACTTGTGGGAGAAGATGGGACTCCAATCGGGTTCCCGGTTTGAGAGTTAGAGCCGAATTTCACTCTAGGCATACTAGTTCCTTAAGAAACTTTAATTCGAGGTGTTGACGCCCCAAAATCACCAAACGGGGTCGGATTGGCACGAAACTTGGCACACACGACCGCTTAGGCACGAAAGATTTGTGGGAGAAGACGGAGCTCGAATCGGGTTCCCGGTTTGGGAGTTAGAGCCAAATCCATTCCAAAATTAGCAAATGGGATCTTGCAGATCATATTACCAAAAAAAAAAAAAGACTTCCCAAAGTATTAAAAAACAAGGAGGACTCCTTAGACTAAAACTCTCCCAAATGGGATTTCTCAATAATTTTCCCTTAATTTTTTATATTTTTTTATAATTAAAATATTAATACATAATTATATTGTCATTAATTATTTTTATTTTTTGTTTTCAAATATTTCCCCAGTAGCAGTTTGCTTCTTGTGGAATACAGGCGTGTGAAGATTGCGATTAACTTTTGTTTTTGTTAACCACGGAAGAATCATGACAAAAACTTTTGTTTTTGATTTACGTTATTTTGAATTGTGAACAACATTATGTATTTAAATATATGTATTATGCAACATTATGTAGTGGGATAATTTTGCTGATGTATTGTTATGAATGGAAGAATATTTTTATTATGGATGAATTGTTATTTTTATACTAGAATTTTTATATTATTATGTAATTATCGGTTTATTTTTAGTTATTTTTCATTTAATACAGGTAATTTTCATATTTTTTATAATTTTATTGCAGTTTTTTTTTTGTTTTTTTTTTAGACGGCACCACACCGTCTCAAAAAACATTAGAACCAGATTGTTTTTGCGACATAGGCAATGTCGTCGCAAAAGATATTTGCAAAAGTTGAAAAAAAACCTTTCGCGACGGTATTATTTGCCGTCACAAATAACCTTTTAGAGACGGCGTCTGTAGACACCCCATTTTTAACCGTCCTCAAGACTTGGACGTCACCATTAGAACACTTGGTGATTACCCTTGTTTGTGTTCGTCTTGAGTTCCCGGAGGTCTCGGTTGCGCGCCTTGCCTCAGGATCTTTGTTTTTGCGACATAAGCAATGTTATCGCAAAAGATATTTGCAAAAGTTGAAAAAAAACATTTCGCGACGGTATTATTTTCCGTCGCAAATAACCTTTTAGAGACGGCGTCGTCGTGCTATCTCAAATAAACTTTTAGCGACGGCAAGTTACCCGTCACAATAAAACACTTTTGCGATGGTATTTTTGCCGTCGCAAATAACACTTTTAGCAACGGTAACACAATGCCGTCTCAAAAAATTCCAAATTTTTACATAATAATGGCGACGGTAGAATTCCATCGCAAAAAGGCAACTTTGCCGTCGCAAAAAAAAGGCGACGGTAATGTGCCGTCGCTAAAACCTTTTAGCAACGTCCTTTGTTGCGACCCCCCACTTGCCGTCGCTAAAAATCATCCGCCGTCGCAAAAAACCTTTTAAGACGACATTTGGAGTATTTGCGACGGCATTCTACCGTCACAAAAAGTCAGATTTTTTGTAATGTAATAATAACACATCATATAGAATACCAAAATTGATCAACTTCAAATTACTGTTAAAAGGGTCATTAGAATGGGAGAACTACCTCGAGTACGAGGACCACAGTTTTCTTTCTTCATATACGTAGGCCTGGCTCATTCACAAGGGTTTGTTGCCATCCAGTCCAGTTAACAAAAAGAAAACGAAGCTCGTATGCATACTGGCCCAGAATATGAAGAGCACCGGTTAGTGACTTCTCTTACGATCTATGGTCATCATCAGGGCAGGGTCAGAACCGGTGTGAACTATGGTCTCTAGGTATGCCTTTCATATTTCTTTCTTCTATCCCTCCGCATTGTTTGGTTTCACTTTTTAAAAAAATGAAATTTTTTATTTTCTGTATTTTTTTAATATTTAAAAAAAAAATTTAAATATACATAACATAAATACACTTAAAAAGTATAATATTTATGAAAAAAAAATTCTTTAAAATACTAAATATCAAAAATACAAAACAAAATATTAAAATTTAGTACATTTTCGTATTCTTGTGTATTTATTGATTTTTTACAAATATTTTGCTTTTTAAATACATTTAACTAAGATGCATCTAAAAAAGTTATTAAAAAAAATGCTTAAAATTTTAAAAAAATATTCACTAAAAACAAAAAATAAAAATAAAAAAACACACACAAAAAAAGAAAACCCAATTTTCAAAAAATTAAATCTAGAAAATTGAAACCAAAACAAGTACCCCAAGATCAACCTAAATCAATATCAAAGCAAGAACCCTGTCCTTCAAGAACGAACCAATAAATCAACTTATTTTGGTGATGGCTGGACAAAGTTTGGAAAGATTTCTATGAGGGAGCTAACCAAAATATGAGCCAAGGCACTCTTATATAATCTGCGAATATTCCGTTTACTCAATTAGGGTGTGTGACCAAATTACTTCTTCTAACTTTTTTAACTTTCAACAGAACTCAAACAACTATTTCAAATTTGTTCTTCTGAATTGTTTGCTAGATTAGTTAATCGTAAAAACATCATTTCCAGCCGGAGGTATATTGATGAAATTTCTCTCTCAACCTCGATAAATTGTCAAAACTAACAAGTTACAAAAATAACTAAATTATATTTCGAAAAAGATAAATGTTATCATCCATGTAATGAATAATGGAACAATCATAAAAACAGAATGGAATATATTCATTTGCATTTGGCATCAAACACATCCTAAAAATTGCCCAGGCCAGAAGTCCACATATATGGGCTTGTATTGATGCAATTTTTGTAACAAAACAAATTACATATATACATGTATTATAAATGTATCTACATGCATGAATGGAATTCTAATAAGCACGTGTGCATGTGTGCCTCTTGCAGATATATGCAAAAACAAGGGTTCAATATTTCAGTAAAAGAAAAGAAATCTTCGTACAAATGATCATAATAGTATATCATCATATCATATAACTTAATGTACAACAGAAGAGTTCCAGAAATACAACAACACACATATATACAAAGAGCTCGAGGTCATAAACAAGTTCTTAGTAATATTATGCATAAACATTAAACGGCACGAACTGCTAATGCATAATTCATCAAGATTATTAAAAAGCGAGGAAAATAACGTAAAATCGGAAAAGGGACTACAAAAATGCATAAAGATCTAATAAACTATTAAACTGAGAAAGTGAAGGTCACACTACTAGCTCACATCCACATTGGCTGTGGCAGCTTCAGGATGGTAGTGAAGCATTTCCTTCCACATCATCTCCCTTATCATTTCTTCCCCCAAGTCCTCATCTATGTCCAGATCAATCGGGACCTGTGCTGGAGGGTCACAGTTCGAATCATATAGTGAAGACATGTAAGGGTGTTGGAGTGCTTCGGTAACACTAATCCTCTTTGATGGGTCAAAGACGAGCATCTTCTGTAGGAGATCAATTGCCAAAGGATAGGCATTTGGATAAAGCCGAGAAAAAGGTGTCCCAGGAGAATAAGGTAGTGATTTAATAAACTTCCTTGCTTTCGGGTTATCAATGAATTCAAGATCATCCTCCCTCTGGCTACCAAGGATGTTAATAATCAGCTTGAGTTGGTTGAGACACTCTGTTCCAGGAAAGATGGGCTTCCGTCCCAGAAGTTCAGCAAAGATGCATCCAACAGACCACACATCAATTGAGGTCCCATAGTTGTCACAACAGAGGAGGAGCTCTGGTGCCCTGTACCAGCGAGTAACCACATACTCGGTCATGAACTGGCCCCTGCCACTGCTGGTGCGTGCAAGCCCAAAATCACATATTTTTAGGTCACAGTTTGCATTGATGAGAAGGTTCCCCGGCTTCAAGTCACGATGAAGAATGTTTGCTGAATGGAGATACTTCAGTCCTCGAAGCAACTGTTCAGGGAAATCTAGATTAGTTTTACAAGCAAAAGAGATAAGGGACTGAATTTATCATGTCTCATAAACCTAACAATAATCACAACCATCCCAAATACTATAAAGGAACAAAATGGGCTCACTTCCATTTGATTTCCCAATGGTAGTCACTTCCATGTTTTGTCCCAATGCTCCTTGATGGAATGCCAGCAACAATATAAAGATATAATGCCAAGCATTCAAAAAAGAAGAGGAACAAAATTGGAATTTAACTTGGAGCACAAAGTTGGATGTTTCATACACCTGTTTATGATTAATTTTATTCTATTTTTATGCACTTCATGAGTTAGAATGTTGTTGAACATATTTAATGGATTTTATTAGATTTTATTAGTTAGTGGCATTTCTAGAATTTTGAAAATTATAAGACATGGGTTGTAAACATCGCCCATAGGTCGTATTGCAGGTAAAATATTGTTATTGGGTCTTATATGGAGCATTTATTTAGGTCTAGATTATTCTAATTGGTCAAAATTCCTTTTCCTAAATAATGAGTCTGAAGTAAAACTGAACGAGCACAATACCACACAAAGCACAAAGTCGTAAATTCCAAAAGTGTCAATCCAACTAATTTTGGTGTTCACTCTATATAATAGATACCAATATTTTGCCCATTAATGTGTGTTTGGGAGGGGCGACCATTGGTTTAATGGTAAAAACTTTGCCTAATAACCTTGAGATTATGGGTTCAAGTCTCGGGACTACCACTTTGTGCACAATGCCAAAGGTTAGGTGTGTACCCAATCTTTTCCCTCCCAAACACACATTAATATGTACTATTTGCACGTGCTTTTTAAGCATAAAAAGTGTTATACTGGAACAACAAAACCATACAAAGGACACTTGTATATCCAGCTCATTAAAACTTTCAAGTTTTGACATCTAGACTCTACTCTTGACAACTTATGTAACTCCCCATTTCACGTAAGCAATGCTGTGAACAAGATGATAAGAATGAGAACACAGGTGTTCAGTCATATGAGACAACTTCACGTTGTGGCAGTCACTATCAATGTGAATCAGAAAGCAGAGATCACACTATCAATCTCATGAACCAAATATACCACTATCTCTACACAAATCTAAGCCAAAAAAGGTTTGACCATTCACAGAATCTTTCATCACTAGTTTCAATACTACAGAATCTTCCTAGATTAAAGATTGTAAACTATGCATAAACAATTTATTCTAAATCAATAAGAAAAACTGTTTATTCATAATTTCAATATCAATAACTGTTTAATATACCTGGAATAAGAAATATTGGCAATGGTCATTGGTAAGAGCTTGAGAGGACTTAATAATCTGATGCAAATCTGTATCCATAAGTTCATAAACCAGGTAGACATCCTTGAAAGTTCTCCTATGGATAGGCATCATGACATCTTTCAAAGCAATCACATTTTCATGTCTAAGATGCCGGAGGAGCTTCAGTTCACGCAATGTTCTCAGCGCATCTACACAGTTCTCAAAGGCATTATGTATCTTCTTAATCGCAACCTTCTCATTGGTTTCCCTGTTAATGGAAGAGCACACAATACCATAGGCCCCTCGACCAATAGGCTTGATTGGCACATACTTGGTATCAATCTCAAACAAAGTTTGCCACATGGAATAGTAATGCTTCCCTGGAGAGTTAATTCCATTCGGAGGCTCAACTGGAGTCGCCATTTTCCTACAAACAAAAATGACGAAACTAAACAAAAAAAATAAGATAAAAAAAAATAAAACTGAAAACAAGTCTAGCAATGAAGTACAAACCCACTATCTAGAACAATGAAGTTGTAATGGGGTGGTGCACATTGTTGCCAAAATGGCCGGACTTTGGATGCTACCATGAAGTACAAACCCACTATCTAGAACAATGAAGTTGTAATAGGGTGGTGCACATTGTTGCCAAAATGGCCCGACTTTAGATGCTACCATGTCCTGGTTTGGAAATTTCCCAAACTCGATTGCTAGGGAAGTTGAATCATTTCCAGGACCTATATAATCATTTCGAGAAAACCAATTGATGCCCTAAAATCAGATTATCTTACTATTGTGTCTTGTCACTGGCTGCTATTCTCTAGAACGTGCCACGGTTGTGTAATGTATCGTTCTTCCTATGAACTGGGAAATTAATAATCAATAGTTGGATAACACAGATGGCTTGATTCAGAGTCACAAGAAAATCAAGATTCACGTTTTCAACAACTAGATGGTGGACCAAAGGTCAAATTTTCCAAAATTAGACAGATACGTGAAAATGGACCATTCTCACTCAATTTCCAAAAGTTCTCTTGTGCTTTTGCTCAACTAGAAGCAATTCATGGAAAAGCCCTTTACTTACTTTCGACTAATTGAATTAAGGTCTAGTTCATCGAACAATTACGGGAAAAGCACTGAAATTTCACTAAATAGTAATTACCTGTATAGGAAAACCCCAAAAAAATTAAAGAAATAGATAGTTACTATCACAGACAATTATGAAGAAAGGAAGAAAATTTCCATAAATATTTCAGGAAATTTTTTTAAAAAAATAAATAAATAAATAAAGAAGCAGAGCCTATAAATAAGACCTACTTTGGTGGTTGTTGTGATCTTCCACAATTTCCTTCTCCTAGATTATTTTCACATGAAGTCCGACACCGACCTCTTCGTTGCCCCTGATGATTTCGATTGCTATTTGTCAAGCATCTCCAATATTCTGAGGTACCACCTGGCTTTCCAAAAACTTTTCACTGAAATTCCAATCCAATTCGCTTTTCAGCAACTGGATTCACTGCAAGTCTACTTGGAATCTCTCCGTCTTTTGACAATCAACCACTTATGCTCTGCAATTCAACAAAATCTCTGCACTGAAAACCCTAGTTGTGGCTAATTTGCACGGATCAAGAACAGCTCCACTGAAGAATCCATCGTTCGATCCTTTCGATTGAATTTCTTAGTTAGTAGTGATAATATACATATAATATATATTGGGAAAGGCAGAGAGAGATCTTAGGGATCTGAGGCAGAAACAGTTGATTCGTAAACTCGTCGCGTTCGGACAGAGCTGGGCAGCGGATGGATCATTGTGGGTGTGAAGGGTGAAGTAGGGCTGGGCATAGATTACCCGAACAAACCGTACAATCCGAACGAATCCATCCGCATTTAAATGGTCGATTTTGGCATTATTTGGGAAGGGCTAAATTTTAGTCATAAAAGATAAAATAAGTTATTTTAATTATAAAATATAATAAGAGTTTTTTGATAAATTTTTTTTAAAAAAGTTTTATTCCATCAAATTCATATTCTTTTTTATTATTTCATTAGGTCTTATTTGAGGTAAGAAGATCAAAATACTCTTTTCATTTACTTATGTTCCATTTAGTTCATATTATTTTCTTATATTTTAATAAGTCCTATATGTGATATAATTACCAAAATACCCCTCACATCGTCAATGTGAATGTTCACACTGTCAATGTGAATGTTCCTATTTGAAGTAAGAAAACCAAAATACCCTTTTCATTTACTTATGTTCCATTTAGTCCATATTATTTTCTTATGTTTCAATAAGTCCTATGGGTGACATAATTACCAAAATACCCCTCACATCGTCAATGTGAATGTTCACACCGTTAATGTGAATGTTCCTATTTGAAGTTTGAAGTAAGAAAACTAAAATACCCTTTTCATCTACTTAAGTTCCATTTAGTCCATATTATTTTCTTATATTTCAATAAGTCTTATGGGTGACATAATTACCAAAATACCCCTAATGTGAATGTTCACATCGTCAATGTGAATGTTCACACTGTCAATGTAAATGTTCATATCATCAATGTGTAGGGGCTTGGCCGAGCTCGGGCCAGGGCCAACCCATGTAAAGCCTCGTGGATGCTTGCCAAAATTCGGGCCGGGCTGGACCGGTCCACGGGCCAAAAAATTAGGCCTAGGCCCTTGCCCTGGCACAAATGTATTCAGGCTTTGGGTGCCCCGGTGGGTCGAGCCAAGGGGCTTGGGCCTAAACCTGGGCTTAGGTCGGGCTTGGGTGAGCCTCGCTATTTTCCACAAAAAAGACACCGGGCCTCTGGCGGGCCGAGCCTCGGGTCGAGCCTTAAATGGGCCTTATGCGGGCCGAGTTTCAAAGTGATGCCCCAGGTCCTAACCCAAGTTCTTGGGCTGGGCTCAGGCCCGGGCCCAAACGAGCTTGTCCCGGGCCGTGAAAGGGCTTCGGGTGGCCCACGGGCCACGGGCCAATTTTATACTCCTATCAGTGTGAATATTCACATTGTCAACAGGTCCAAACCTGCTCCGAGTCGCGGGCCAATTTTACAGTCCTATCAATGTTAATGTTAACATGTCAATGTAAATATTCACATTGTAAACGGGTCGGGCCGGACCCACGGGCGGCTTTTGGGCCGCCTACAGGCCGCGGGTCAATTTTACACTCCTATCAACATGAATGTTAATATGTTAATGTGAATATTCACATTGTCAACGAGCCGGGCCAGGCTCGTCCTGGGTAGCCCGCAGGCCGCGGGTGGGTTTCGGGCCGCTCACAGGCCGCAGGCCAATTTTACACTTTTATCAATGTAAACATTAACATGTCAATGTGAATATTCACATTGTCAACGGACCGGGCCCGCCCCGGCCCAGGGGAAAGATTCGGACCGCCCACGGGCCACGGGCCAATTTTATATTCTTACCAATGTAAATGTTAAAATATGAATATTTACAGCCCGCCCCGCCCCGGGCAACGGGCGGGCTTCGGGCCGCCCACGGGTCGCGGGTCAATTTTACACTTCTATCAATGTGAATGTTAACATGTCAATGTGAATATTCACATTGTAAACGGGCCGGGCCCGCGAGCGGGTTTCGGGCCGCCCACGGGCCGCGGGCCAATTTTACACTCCTATCAATATGAATGTTAACATGTCAATGTAAATATTCGCATTGTAAACTAGGCGGGCCGAGTCGGGCCTGCGAGCGGATTTCGGGCCGCCTACGGGCCGGGGGTCAATTTTACACTCCTATTAACGTGAATGTTAATATGTTAATGTGAATATTCACATTGTCAACAGGCCAGGGCAGGCCCGCCCTGGGCAGCCCATGGGCCGCGGGCCAATTTTACACTTCTATCAATGTGAATGTTAACATATTAATGTGAATATTCGCATTGTCAACGGACCGGGCCCGCCCCGGCTCGGGAGCGAGCTTCGGACCGCCCACGAGCCACGGGCCAATTTTACATTCTTACCAATGTGAATGTTAAAATATGAATATTTACAGCCCGCCCCGCCCCAGGCAACAGGTGGGCTTCGAGCCGTCCACGGGCCGTGGGCCAGTTTTACATTCCTGTCAACGTGAATGTTACCATGTTAATGTGAATATTCACATTGTAAACGGGCCGAGGGTCAATTTTACACTCCTATCAACGTGAATATTAATATGTTAATGTGAATATTCACATTGTCAACGGGTCGGGTCGGGCCGGGCCTGTCCCGGACAGCCCACGGGCGGGTTTCGGGCCGCCCACGGGCCACGGGCCAATTTTACATTTTTATCAATGTGAATGTTAACATGTCAATGTGAATGTTCACATTGTCAACGGACCGAGCACGTCCCGGTCCGGGGGCGATCTTCAGACCGCCCACGGGCCACTGGCCAATTTTATATTCTTACTAATGTGAATGTTAAAATATGAATATTTACATCATAAAATTGCTAATCGTTCAAAAAATATTTGTAAGGGTATCAAAATTAAATATAAGGGTATAACAGTCTAAAAAAATAGTGTAAATAAAAAAAAAGGACTTTATGGAATAAAACTATATATACATGGGACTAAATGGGTTAATAAATTTTTTTATGAACTTTTTGGATTAAAACACTTTTAAATGAGATTTATCAATAAAAATCTCAAAAATAATACATTACATTTAATCTATAATCATCACACTCTTAGGCCTGTTTGGTAAAATTTATAAGCTGCTTATTTCAACTTTTAGCTTAATTTAAGCTAAAATATTGTATTTGGTACAGCTTAAGTTAACCAGCTTATAACTTAAATCAAGTTATTTCTCAGCTTATCTCAAAAGCCGGTCAGGGGGTGTTTAAATTTTTTACTTAAGCATGCAGCTGGTGTGGGGGGTTAAAATTACTTAAATGCCCTCGTCAATACTCAAATATTAATATTAATTAAAAAATAAAAAATTGTATATTTCTGAAGAAAAAGAAAAAAAATCAATATTAATTGAAAAATTAATTGGTATTAATTATTAATAAATTCATATTGTATATTTTTATATTAATTAAAAAATAAAAAATTGTATATTTCTGAAGAAAAAAAATCAATATTAATTAAAAAAATCAATATTAATTGGTATTAATTATTAATAAATTAATATTGTACACTTTTGTAAAGATTTAATTATTAATTGATACTAATTAATAACAATTGTTGATTATCAATATTAATTGATACTAATAAAAATTAAATATTAATATTAATTTATACTAATTAATAATTTTAGTATTAATTGAGACTAATTAAGCCATTAATTGATACTAATTAATAATTTTAGTATTAATTGATACTAATTAAGAAATTAATTAATACTAATTAATTTATAATGGAAAATAATTGTGACAATAATACTTCCATTCATTTTTAGCAAATGTATCAATTTTTATATTAATTGATACTAATTAATACTAATTATATTAACTTTTATTAATGAAAATTAAAACTAAAAAAAAATGACAAAATAATCATTTTTTTATCATATAAGTGTAGAAAGGACAATTATACAATAAAAAACTATTTTACAGCTTATTAACCAAACACTACTCTACTGTTTAAATCCATAATCCCACAGCTGCACCAAACAGGTTAACAGCTTATGTTCACAATTATAAGCCATAATCTATTAAGTTATAATCTATAATCACTTTTCCACAGCTCTACCAAACGGGGCCTTTCTCTTACCAAAAAAAAAAAGTCAAAAACCCCTTCCCAAACGAAGGCTTTATATTTACATAATATAGGTGGATATGATTTGAAATATGACATAATTACTGATTATGGATTTAATCCGCACTCACGAGAACTCACCCGCACTTAGACTTTTTTTTTACTTGGACTGTTATTATTGCATTTTGAATGAATGTAAAAGTTAATGAAGAATTACTTTTAGGTAAACTTATGATTTTGAATGATTTTACTTTAAGGTTATTTTTTATTCACATGATTAATAGAGAATGTATTAATAATCCCATGAAATTAGTGTGGTATTCACTATCCAATTGGATTAATAGGATAAATTATCCCTTTGTCGATTGTTTGATTTGCATTAGATAATAAAGCATATGAATATAGAATTACAATTATATTTATCTTCTTTTTCAATCTTACTCCCCATCAATGTTTCTTCACAATATTTAGGGGTTGTTTAGGGTGTCCTAAATAAGTGCACTTTCTGTCTTTTTGAACTAAAAAGTTGAGGAAAAAAATATGAATGTTTGGATTAATTTTTTGACTTTTTTTATGAAAAAATGTGTATTAAAAAATGGTATAAATAAGTGTGTAGGAGAAGATAGGGTAGGATGCCGTACGGAATGGCAGTGGAGTCGGCTAATTGAGTAGATGAGAAAATATTGTCTCCTTTTCGAGCTTTGATTGGAGGGTGTTGTTTGGCCCGTGGGGCCCACCATGGATCCCGATTTTATAATCGGAACCATTCAATGTGTAGACCTCGTCGAATACTATATGTTTGTAAAAAATCACGTTGATTGAATATCGATAGCTATCTGATCGTGTTAGTTTTTTTTGTTAACTGTTAACTGTTAACTATAACACCATCAATTTTTATACAAAACTAATTTGATCATGTAGTTAGCTATATCCGATAGAAGAGATTTTTTACAGGCATATAGTACTAGACGAGTTCTACGTATTGACGGTTCATATTATCAAAACGGGACCCATGGTGGGCCCAACGGGCCCAACTTTACCATCTAATTTAGTGAATATACACAGGAAAATTATTTTTTTTTCCTTTCACTGACTAGTTGATCACGTCAGTACCTAGATTGGGCCAAAAAGTTGATTTGTATTAATATTTGTATATTAATTTTTTAATATATTTTTTTGATGAATAGTGATAACTTTTTAACTTTTTTGATAACTTTTTTACTTTTTCTAAGGTTGCCAAACCAGCCCTTACGTTATCAAAATTTCTTCATAAACGTAGTTTTGAAAAAAATTTATAAATAAATAAAAGCAAAATAAAAATACAAAAGGCATGTTTGGTTTGTTTTTTAATTTTTTATAAAAGTATATTTTTAAATTTTTAAAAATTATTTTTAGCCTTCTAAAATATAAAATTATATAAAAATAATAAGTGTTTTAATTTTTAATCAAGAGAAAAAGAGTCTTTTTATTTTATTTCTCAACTTAGAGTATATAATCTCACCCTTACCCCATTACTAATAATCTTACAAATTTGTTGGATTAATTATCCGTTGGAGTAATAATCCTGAAATAAAATTTCAAAACAAACACAGGATTATTGGACCCACAGATTAATAATCTCAATCTCATATTCTAATCATGTCAATCAAACATGCCCTAATTATATTGTCGGGTAGTAAATAGTGAATGAGATTGATGATCTAGTTTAAAATTTTGAAAGATGTGCTTGTGTTAGTTTATGATTTGATTTAAAAGTTTAGGATTTTAAATGATTTGTTTATGTTAGGAATTGATTTTGTTGTATTTTTATTTTAATAAGTTTTAATTCATTAATTATTAATGTTGAAGCATTTTAGAAAATGAGGGGAAAAGAACTCAAAATAAATATTTATAAAATGGGAGAAAAAAAGTTTCAAAATAAATTTTTAAAGAAAAAAGTCTAATCCGCAAACTACCCGCAACCGCCCACACATCCGCGAACCATATTCGCACAAACCGTAACCCGCACTGTGAACAATTACAAGTTAAATTTTTCTCAAACCGTATACATATAGACGAATCCAAACCGATCCATAAAACGTCCAAAACCAAACTGCAAACACCCCTAAGGTGAAGCATACGACACCCAAACAGATAAAACTAAAGACCATATGATTTCGGTGTGCAATTCCATCTTATAAAAATGTATAAATTAAATATCAATTTCACCTTATGTAATTATATAAATTTATATTTAATTTATATAATTTTATAAAATAAATTTCATATAAACTTAGTAATTTTATACTAAGTACTAAATATATGTAGGACTTCAATGGATCGAGTTGTTCATGAACAAGTTCGGTTCGACTGGCTAGGCCCAGTTCGGTTCGTTTAGTAAACAAGCCGAATTCGAACCACGAATATTAGGCTTGTTTAATAAACGAGCCAAGTTCGAACTCGTACAAATTTAACTCTTCAAGTTCGACTCATTTATCTTTATTTAAATTATATAATAATATGTTATTTATATATTAAATAATATAAATAATAATTTTTATTTAAATAATAAACTAATATTAAAAATAAATTATCGAGTCGAGCCGAGCCCGAACCCAGTTTCTTATCAAGCCGAGCTCGAGTTCAATAAACAAACTCGATAAATAAATAAGCCGAACTCGAGCTTAGTAATCTCGACTTGATTCGGTTCATTTACAGTTTTGAATATATGAAGCACAATGGACACCCAAAAAAAAAAAAAAAAAAAACATAACTCCACTCTTATATTTTGGACCTAATCCATCCCCGGGTTTTGCTCTCGTGACGACAACTACGGATAATATATTGAGTTTTAAAATTTTAGATCTATGACAATAAACAAAATGCGGATCTGTGTTTTAGCATGGTGAATATCGTCGGACTCGCATAGATGTCGGTTTGGGTGGAGTGAGCACGTCTTTTTTAAATTGTCTGGTGAACTTAGTTTGGGATGTTATGGACTTTTTAAGTTAGTCAGAAAAATATCCAATTCAACTAATAGCATATTCTTCTGGTTAAGTTGGGATTTTTTTTTTATTTAGGTATCAGAAATCAATGATGGATATTAAGGCTTTGTTTGAGAAATATATTTTTAATAATTTTTTAATTTTTTGATTAAAATATAACGTAAAAAAATAAGTAAGTTTGGAATGATTTTTTATTTTTTTATAAAAAATGTGTAAAAAGTAAAGAGAATTTTTTTTTTAACTTTTGGTATAAGTTGTTAATTTTTTATTATTTTAATAATTTTTTAATTTTTTAAACTAAAATCAACCCTTTGCTAGACGAGGTCTAATTAGGGAGATTACAAGATTAGCTCAGTTGAGCACTTCACTCATAAATATTTCTTTTTTATTCTTCTTGTCTTATCTCGTAATGTTAAAAAGAGATGGCCCAACTAGAGAATGGTGTTGGGCTTATTGAGTCCACTTGGGCTGATTTCGTTTGTTTGATTGATTGTTTATTGTATAGATTTGTCCATAAGACAATTAATGTAAAAAAAAAAAAATTAACTTGGTTATCCGTAACTTAAATTATAATAATTTTTTTTATAAATTAGACCCCAAAAATGACTTTAAATTAATTTTTTTATTTAAAACAAATGTAAATGGATTAGTTAATTTGGATAAATTTGATTTTGCAGTAGAATGTTTGGATAATTTGAAGTAGATCTTGAAATGTGAAGACCAAACTCAACATAATCTCTCAAGGAGCTCAGGCCAATAAAATTATTTAACAGATTAGATTTATAGTATTAGTAGGTGAATCCTGAGATGTACTAGAATTTATTTTTAAAATAAAAAATTAATTTTGAGATTTTATACTATATGTGTAAAAAAATTTAATAATTGAAAATTAAATACAAACAAATTTGTTAATGGCTACTGTGTGTGAGTTTATATAAAAGGTTCATAAAAAACAATTTATTTCAAAGTTATTAAAAAAAAGATATATTCTCAACTTGAAATCAAATTTTCATCTGTGTTAATCAAATTTATCAAAATCATGAATTCCATTTGTCTAAATATTTTTTTTCTGAAAAAAAAAAATGATGGAAAATTCTATAATATATAAATTATGACTTGGTTATAACTCATGGTGTATTGTATTATGATATATGTTACGAAAATAATAATATTAATTTTAATTTAAAATAAATTTAAATTTAAATTAAATTATTTATTTTAATAAACCTTATCCTTATCATTCTATAAAAGTGTTACTTGAATATATATAATAATTTAGTTAAATTATTTGTTATTTGAATAAATTTACTTCTATTGTGCTATAAAAGTGTAATTATCATATAATTGATTATATATGAATATATATTAAATTATATAAAATAGTAAAATAAACACTCATTTTAATATTAAAAATAATAGTTAAATTATAAAGAAGAATTAGTAATATAAAACTAAAGTAATTCTGATTATTTATTTTATTTTTATTTTAATTTAGAAAATAAAATATGTAGAAAATAAAATTACACAACATTTATTTAAAAGTTAAATATAAATATGCTGTGATTGATAAGAAGAAAATACATAAATTAATTATGTGAAGTATTGATTATTTCTTTAATATTCTTTTGAATTATTCATACATGTTGTAATATAGGTATATAAAATTTAAATTCAACATAAATATTTTTTAATAAATAATTTCATGTAAATAAAAAATTAAATATAAATTAATTTAGACATCAAATAAATAGAAAATATATAAAATATAAAATAAAATTAATTTGATCAATGTGATGCGTATAATTAAGCAACACTCTATCTTATTTATTGTTTATCAAAAATATTTTTTTCAATATAATAATAATTAAATTAAAATATCAATTATGTAAAAGAAATCTGATAACGAAAATTAAATACATAATAAAAATATATATGAAAAATAAGTCATTTCTCAAATAGAGTCCTATAAAATTGTTATTATAATTAAAATTAATTTGTGTGCAACTTTATATAAAATAAAAAAAAGTATGCTGATATGACCTTTTTAAATAAAATAAAAAAATAAGTCTTAAAAATATGCCACATAAGGAAAAAAAAACACTTCTTTATAATATATATATATAAATTGATGAATCCTTATAAGTTACTCATATTTTTCAAATAAGATACGCTCCACACAAACATAGAAATTGGTCCTCTCTAGTTATGAAGTAAAAACACAAATGTAATAGTAAAGAAGATAAATAAATTGCTTATATCTTATTATGATCAAATGTTTAATTATGAATGAACTTGACGTCAGTTATAAATTAAAATAATAGCCAATCAGCGTATGATAAAATCAAAATATAGTCAATCTAATTATGATACAAAGTAGTTTTTTTTTTTTCTGATTCAAAAGAAATAAGAACAAAGAACTAAGGCATGAAAGCCTTGATTACACAAGGATGTGCCTAAAATACGTCGGCCAACAAGCAGACTTGAAACCTCAGTAGGAGGGTCATTCAAAAAAACAAAAGATTCTTGTGGTGAACTCCTAAATTAGCCAAGCCATCAGTAGCTTTGTTTCCTTCTCCGGAGATGTGTTGGGTGGCATTGCACCTCCGCATCCAGAACTTTGCATCTTCAAGAAGGGCCTTTATGTTGAAAGTTGGGCTAGATTCTTCTTGAATAAGTATAACAACTTGCACAAAATCAATCTCAACAATAAATGTCTCTCAATACCTTTCTCTAATATGATAGTAAGACCCTATAACGCTCCCACAACTCTGCTTCCAAGTTGGGGCTTCTCCAGTCCTCCAGGTAGCCATGACTGTAAGTTCCTCTCTCTCGCTGAATAGGTATCCATAACTAGCTGGTCCAGGGTTGCCTTTTGAGCACCCATCAATGTTTGAGTTGATTGTACCTGCAAAAGGCAAAGTCCAATTAGTTTTGTGTTGTAGAAGTTGACTAGTAAGTGTAATCAGATTTGAATGCTTCATAAGTGTTAGTGGCTTGTGTGGATGTATCTGGTGGCTTCAAGATACTGCATTCTTCATTCCTGAAAACAAGAGTGTTTCTAATCATTCCAGATTTTTCCACACAGCAAATAAAAATACAATACTCCAAGGGATTGGTAATTTTTTCTCCTAGCATTATCAAATTAGTTTGGAGCCACTGATTCCAGGATTGGTGTGTGCACTGGACTGAAGCCAACTAATGGCTGCGAATAGCAAGCCAAACTTCCTAGTTTAGGACAGTCTTGAAAAGTGGCATAAGTCTCCTTGAGCTAAATTACACCTGGACAACTGTCATCCATGGTTAGGCCTCTAATTTTCTATGATGGTTGGTCAAAAAAGTTCTCATGAAAGAGCAACCAGCAGAAGCCCTTAAGTTTTGAGGGATTTTTTGTTCCAAATCCAATGTCCAGCTAACATTTACACTATACTGATCCAAATTTGTTAAGAAGGTCATAACACACTAACAGTGAAGTACCAGAAAGAGCTCCTGTCTAGTGGGGTTATCAGGTACCTCTACAAATTGGGTAAGTGGATTTGGAATATGTCAGTAGAATGAACTGTGGGATGAACTCAGTAAGTGAATCAAGGTTCCAGGACCCATCTTTATTGATAACGTCAGCAACTTTCAAACAATTAGAGATATGGTCACACTGGGCTTCAGATGCAATAGTAGTCTCTCCACACCACCAGCCATTCTAGAAGGATATATTCTGGCCATTACCAACTGACACTTCACCACACCTTTTTTATAAGAATCCTTGTTTTGATGATGCTTCTCCAAGTGTGAGAAGCCATTTGTTACTAGGTCAATCCATCAATGATTCTTTTGAAGATACTTACCTCTGAGGATAGCAACTATTGAGAGTCCTTGTCACTAGATTAATTTCCAACCAAAGCTTAGTAGAAAGCACTAGATTTTTGGCTTCAGCATTTTTGATGCAAGGCCTCCCTCTTGTTTCCTCTTGATAGGAAGGTCTTCCCCAAAGGAAGTTTATGTTAAGTCTATCAAGGTGTTTGGCATACACTCTAAAGGGAGTTAGTAAGTTTGCATGATATAAGAAGGTATGGTGAGGTCATAGATTGAAATAGGGTATTCTGCTAGCTAAGGGACAGTGTATTGACTTTCCAAGTGGATTAGTTTGTTTTTGAATTTCTCCATTATTCATTAAACATACCCCTCTGAATTCTACTGTGGAAGAGAGGCTTCCCAAGTACTTGCCCAGATTTTTTGTAAGGCCTATCCCCACAAAACTAACTCAATTTTTGCATTTCTACTATTCACATTTGAGAGATGAAACATTTTTGATTTGTGTAGGCTGAGTGTAGGTGATCAGAGATGAGACAGAATTCGTTGATGGACACACATATGGTCTCACAGTTAAGTTGTCAACTTGAGCAATAGGAGGAGACATCTGCAAAGAACAGGTGTGATATAGATGGCCCCTCTCGAGCTGCTTTAAGTCCCTTCCACTTTTTTTTCTCGCACTTTTGCATCTATCATATTGGACAATCTTTCCATACAAAGAACAAATAAGTAGGAAGATAGAGGATCACCCTGTCTCAAAGCCTCTCTAGGTGTGAAATTCATCCAAGGTTTCCCATTCCAAAGTAAAAAGGATCTAATGGAAGAAACACGTGACATAATAAGATCAATCCAGTGAATATTCAGATTAAATTCCTGAAGGCTATCTCTAAGAAAATCCGATGAAATCTTATCATAGGCTTTTTGAAGATCTAATTAAGAATAAGGCCACCATATGTGACCTTTCCTATGATGAAGGGTATAGATTAAGGGTTGGTTTGGCATAAACTAAAAAATACAAAAAAGTCAAAAAGTCACTATCGCGATTTAAGTCACATCATCTTTATTTAAATCACATCACCTCTCTAATACATTCATATCAAACCAACCCACATAAACCAATAAGTCAAAAAGTGCACTTTTTAAGACTTCCAAACCAATCCTAACTCTTGGTTTAATGATATTGTCATGAGTCGACCAGGGAGAAAACTGCTTTGGTTATGATTGATAAGATTATGAAGAAGGGTCGAAGTCTGGCAACAAGAAATTTTGGTTAAAATTTGTAAGACACATTGCAAAGGCTGATATCAGTTAAAATAGAGGATATAAAGGAGAGTGACATAAAATTAAGAGTCGATCCAAACTTAGTGTATAAAGATTTGATGTCGTTTGCCCTTCTTATATCCAAACTAGTGTTGCCAATAACATTAAGAAATATGAGAGATCATCAGACCGAAAAAACATAAACTAAAACAAAGTCCAAAGTTCTATTTATGTTGTTGGAAGGCTCATGTCCTCAAAATAATATGAAAGTCATTGTCTGCCCAATGAAATATTGTTTTCGCTTGCCAAACAACATGTAGATAAACATGTCTCATAACGTGTTGCCCAGTAAAAGTGTTATCAATCGTGAGTGGGGTGAGTCATCTAACAACACAAACACAAGGATTGACGTTGGCACAATAAACTATAATTCCGTAGTGAGTGTGAGTCATCTAAGAACAACACAAGGATCGACAGTTGGCACCAACGGTAGTTGTCCATGTAACATCCGGTAATGAGATTCTTGGTGTCTCAATTTTTCTATTCCCGTCCAAAACACTAATATCTATTGAACAATGCCTTCAGATTGCATCTAAGCAATCGTGGCTAATAAATATCAATATTAAGACACCTTTGTTATTACTAATGTGGCGAGTCGAGTGTTGGTGTTTTTGATGCATTACGTTCTAGTGAGCCAAAAACAAAAGGTGAGATCTCTTCTAATTTCAGTAATAAAGGATGTTCCTGAGATCTAATTTCAATATAGACATTGAATGATCTGTGGTATTTTTTATCAGGCAAGTTAATTTTTTCTTTTTAGTAATATCTTAAAAATCCTTTAAAAAAAATAACAAGATAATAAATTGCAATATCATATGCACACATGAAATTTATCCTAATGCTCCTACTATGGCGTTGTCTTGGCAAACGGAATCATGCTATTGTAGCCTCTTGAGAAAAAAAAATCCAAAAGCAGTACTGTTGCTCATCAACTTCCTACGTGATGCACAGGTGTAACTGGACAGAGTGTTAAAATGACTCTTTGGCCCTTTTAATTTTGAGAAATCCACGCAGCAACAACAATACACAACTGGGCAATTTTTGTCTATTTACTATCCACATCATTTCAAAGCTGTAATGGATAGACTGTAAAATGACGCTTTGCCCTTTGAATTTTTGAGAAACCCACGACAGTAGCAATAATACATACGGGCATTTTGGTCATTTACGTATCTCGCCATCATTTCAAACACATTTCAAATACAACAATCCAAACAAAAAATTCAAATCCATCTTCCCAAATATAAAAACTAAAAATAACCAAATATGTCAAAAAATATAAAAAATAGTCACTTTCCAAAAAACAAACCTATAATTGGAAAGAAATAAAAAATAAAATGAAGGATAAAATTAGTTCTTTTTGTTTGGTTGGATATGGAAAAATGAAAAGGAAATGAACAGGCATTTTCTATAAAGATCCATTTTCTTTGTTTGGTTACCCCTAGATAAAACGAATAGGTGCAAATAATATCATTCCTTTCTTTTCTTTCCCGCCAACTATTTGAGATCGAAACATAGCACTAAAAAAGTAATGCGCAATGTAAATCTATCAAGAACAGAAGTACAAAAATCCTGATCAAAAGATATCGAGATGAGAAGGAATTTTTTTTTCACACCATTGAGCTAATAACGGTCCACATGTAACAATTTCAAAATGTATTTAAAACATGTATAAAATTTTACTTAAATTCGTTTCACGCATGAACAAGCATTGGCATTAAGTCCCTAACCTCATGCTCAGCTTTTTGTAGATCAATAAAATGGATTAATTAAATTCATTTTATTTTATTTTATTTGCACAGAGCTAGAAGATTAGAGAATATGTGTCATTGTGATTAAGTATGGGTTTGAACGGAACTAGAATTCTGTTTTTATCTTTCAAGTCAAAATTTTGAAAGAATGAAACACACAATAATCTCATACTGCTTTTAGTATAATTTTGTAAAAAGAGAAAACCGATTGTTGTTAAGAAATAAGAGTTCCAAAAGTAACAACGTTCATTGAAAATAAACTAGATTATTTGGATATTCCTTGATATTCTCATTTACTTGACCATAGAATTTATTCTTATCTGAATAAATATGCGATTATGTAATTGGGGAATTGTTCTATTCCTTCTACTTTTAGTGTCAAGTGGTCTTTCTTTATTTTTTTGCAATAAAAAAATAACAGCACTTTACTTGACTATATTGTTGCCGACAATAGGAATCATGTTGTTCAGTTTTTAGTTATAACTTTTAATAAAGCATGTCCAGTTTTGATGAATTAAACTATGAAGGGAATAAAATAGAAAGAATTTCAACTTAAAGAACAATTGCAGAGCCCAGCATGTATAGCTTGTATAAATGGGTCATCCCACTCTTTCTTCCCTCCTTAATTTTAATGAAGTGAAAATTTAATTCAACTTGGATTTAATTATTAAGTTGATGGGATTTTTTTCCTCATCTTTTGTTAGATTATATCTTTACTATGAGAAAATGTGAGATGACAGAAACGTGAGACATAAGCATCCTATATGAAATTGTTAGTATAATAAAGTACTTTTGCAAATTCATTGAATTCTACTCTTTCTCTTTATTATTTTTCATTTTTTTTTTTTTTCTTTTTGCAACAAATTGAATTCTAGTTGAGCATTGGATACAGTTTACAGAATAAATGATGTACCCATGAACTGTATATGGGCTTTAGATTTCAATTCTTTTGAAAATCTACCATGGAAGAGGTGAGCTTCAAAATTATAAATTCATTTAATCGCCCCAAAAAAAAACAAAAAGGAAAAAGGAAATTTTGTCCAAAGAATGAAGAAGAGAAGATTGGGTTTTTTCTCGTTTTTAGCACGTGGTCTCTGTGAGGGATAGCACGACAAGTATAAGCTCAAGGTAGAGTGGTGTTGCAAATTATCAAAAGTGGTGTTTTGTAGTGAATCTTGTTATTTTCGTTATTGTTGAAGATAAGGTTAGTTATCTGATGACCTTGGCGAAATATTTTTTTTGGTATAATTGGTGAAGGTATCATGAAGGTGTCCACCGTAATTCCTAGTGAAAATAATTTTCCTATATGATAGTTACATCTTATCATTTTTGTATCTCATGGTTGATTGCTCTGAAAATTGACATTGGAAATTCGCAGATTGCTCTGGAGTCTAAAGTTTTGGGCAATTGTACTGGGTAAAATGGAGCACCTTACTCCCTGTGAATTTGGGAATGCATTTCCAATGAATTTCATCTGAATTCAATGTATTTTTCTTCTTATGAAAGTTTTGAGCAGACCTCTGAAAAGATAATTGTATTATTTGCTCTGAGAATTCTGCATTAAAAAAATGTGTGGACTGTATGTTCATGTGGTACAATTTGTTAATTATTCCTTATTTTTAGTAAAGGTGGCCTAAAAAAATTCATTAATAGCTTTCTGGTTTTCAAAAGGACAGGGCTTGGTTTTGTGGTTGTTGCCTTAGGGTTAACTTTCAAAAAATAAATCCTTTATAACTGTGTTTGGTTTGGGGATTTAGAGAGGATTAGTAATATATAAATATATAAAAGGTAAGATGAAGTGAATAAAATATACTATTATTCACTTAATTTCACACATTTTTTCTTTTTCCTTTCCAATCTCTGCTCCTAATTTCCAACCAAACATAGCATTAATGCGTTGATGACCATATATGTGCATGAGTTTTATTTATTGGCATGAATTATGTTTGTTGTGTGAGATAAAAAAAATAACACTATATTTGTTTTTCAAGTTTTTTAAAATATTTTATAAATTATACTGTTACATTTTTTATTTTTACAAATTTTTAGTATTTTAAGTATTTTTTTTTTAATTTTTAGACACATTAACCATAAATAAACTTTTAAAAAGTATAAGTTGTTTGAAAATTGTCTAAATATCAAAAAATGTAAAAAAATAATAATAATATATTCAGTATATTTTTCATATTTTTGTATATATTATTAGATTTAAAATATTTTATAAATATGTTTACTTTTTAGATACACTCCTAAGTAAGGTGTATCAAAATAAGTTTAAAAAATGCTTATAGAAATTTAAAAATATCTCACTAATGATCGAAATACTTGAAAGCAAACACATTGATATTTTTTGTATAAATTGTTTAAGTTTTTTTATTTATTTATTAACACATTTAAGAAACATTCTCTAATGGTATTTGTTATAAGAGCATTATCATTGCATTAATTTTTTGGTAATGAATAATAGTAAATTATCAAATATAATAATAAGTCATCTAATGGTTCGCAATGCGTATTTTGGTAAATCTCAACCAACTTCAAGGAGTTAATGTTGGCCCCGG
>NW_021027263.1:1594050-1621354 GCF_004153795.1 Camellia sinensis | reverse complement strand
GATACCATTTTTTATAAAAAATTAAAAAATCATTCCAAACTTACTAATTTTTTTTACGTTATATTTTAATCAAAAAATTAAAAAATTATTAAAAAAATATATTCTCAAACAAAGCCTTAATATCCATCATTGATTTCTGATACCTAAATAAAAAAAAAATCAACTTAACCCAGAAGAATATGCTATTAGTTGAATTGGATATTTTTCTGACTAACTTAAAAAGTCCATAACATCCCAAACTAAGTCACCAGACAATTTAAAAAAAGACGTGCTCACTCCACCCAAACCGACATCTATGCGAGTCCGACGATATTTCCCATGCTAAAACACAGATCCGCATTTTGTTTTATTGTCATAGATCTAAAATTTTAAAACTCAAAATATATTATCCGTAGTTGTCGTCACGAGAGCAAAACCCGGGATGGATTAGGTCCAAAATATAAGAGTGGAGTTATGTTTTTTTTTTTTTTTTTTTTTTTGGGTGTCCATTGTGCTTCATATATTCAAAACTGTAAATGAACCGAATCAAGTCGAGACTTACTAAGCTCGAGTTCGGCTTATTTATTTATCGAGTTTGTTTATTGAACTCGAGCTCGGCTTGATAAGAAACTGGGTTCGGGCTCGGCTCGACTCGATAATTTATTTTAATATTAGTTATATTATTTAAATAAAAATTATATTTTATATTATTTAATATATAAATAACATATTTATTATATATTTAAATAAAGATAAATGAGTCGAACTTGAAGAGTTAAATTTGTACGAGTTCGAACTTGGCTCGTTTATTAAACAAGCCTATATTCGTGTTCGAATTCGGCTTGTTAACTAAACGAACCGACTGGGCCTAGCAGTCGAACGAACTTGTTCATGAACAACTCGATCCTATTGCAGTCCTCTTTCATTCCCTATCATCTAATTTTAATTTATTGTAACTTGATTACTTCCAAGCTCACTTTTATATTTATTTTTAAAAATTTTATTATTAACGTAAGAAATATTGACTTATTTTTTAAATGATAATTAAAATTTGAGAATAATATAAGATTATGAAAAGATAAAATGATAATTTTTAGTATATATTTATGAGGTAACATTTGGTAATTTTTATAAGTCCTCCGAGCCCGCAAGTGTTCTGGGACTCATTAACGGAGCGACTTCTAGATTGCGTCTGAATCCGTTCGAAGCCAAGTACTTCGGATCTCTAGATTCGTGGGTCCGAATCCTTTCGAGTCCGAGTGCCTCGGATCTCTAGGCTTGCCTAATACCCTTTCGAGTCCGGGCCCGAGTAAGTCTCTAGGTTCGTGGATCCGAACCCTTTCGAGGCTTAGAGCCATTCAGCTCGTTTGACGGCGATAAATCCAAGCCCACCAATCTTGGACTTGCGATAAATTCGGGCCCACTAATCTTGGGCTATTAGGCCTAAATAATTTAGTGGGCTTAAATTAGCTCCTCTTACAGGTATCAGAAATCAATGATGGATATTAAGGCTTTGTTTGAGAATATATTTTTTTAATAATTTTTTAATTTTTTGATTAAAATATAACGTAAAAAAAATTAGTAAGTTTGGAATGATTTTTTAATTTTTTATAAAAAAATGTGTAAAAAGTAAAGAGAATTTTTTTTTTTAACTTTTTGGTATAAGTTGTTAATTTTTTTATTATTTTAATAATTTTTTAATTTTTTTAACTAAAATCAACCCTTTGCTAGACGAGGTCTAATTAGGGAGATTACAAGATTAGCTCAGTTGAGCACTTCACTCATAAATATTTCTTTTTTATTCTTCTTGTCTTATCTCGTAATGTTAAAAAGAGATGGCCCAACTAGAGAATGGTGTTGGGCTTATTGAGTCCACTTGGGCTGATTTCGGTTGTTTGATTGATTGTTTATTGTATAGGATTTGTCCATAAGACAATTTATGTAAAAAAAAAAAAATTAACTTGGTTATCCGTAACTTAAATTATATAATTTTTTTTATAAATTAGACCCCAAAAAATGACTTTAAAATTAATTTTTTTATTTAAAACAAATGTAAATGGATTAGTTAATTTGGATAAATTTGATTTTGCAGTATGAATGTTTGGATAATTTGAAGTAGATCTTGAAATGTGAAGACCAAACTCAACATAATCTCTCAAGGAGCTCAGGCCATATAAAATTATTTAACAGATTAGATTTATAGTATTAGTAGGTGAATCCTGAGATGTACTAGAATTTATTTTTAAAATAAAAAATTAATTTTGAGATTTTATACTATATGTGTAAAAAAATTTAATAATTGAAAATTAAATACAAACAAATTTGTTAATGGCTACTGTGTGTGTGTGAGTTTATATAAAAGGTTCATAAAAACAATTTATTTCAAAGTTATTAAAAAAAAAGATATATTCTCAACTTGAAATCAAATTTTCATCTGTGTTAATCAAATTTATCAAAAATCATGAATTCCATTTGTCTCAAAATATTTTTTTTCTGAAAAAAAAAATGATGGAAAATTCTATAATATATAAATTATGACTTGGTTATAACTCATGGTGTATTGTATTATGATATGTGTTACGAAATAATAATATTAATTTTAATTTAAAATAAAATTTAAATTTAAATTATTTATTTTAATAACCTTATCCTTATCATTCTATAAAAGTGTTACTTGAATATATATAATAAATTTAGTTAAATTATTTGTTTATTTTGATAAATTTACTTCTATTGTGCTATAAAAGTGTAATTATCATATAATGATTATATATGATATATATTAAATTATAAAATAGTAAAATAAACACTCATTTTAATATTAAAAATAATAGTTAAATTATAAAGAGAATTAGTAATATAAAACTAAAAGTAATTCTGATTATTTATTTTTATTTTTATTTTTATTTAGAAAATAAAAATATGTAGAAATAAAATTACACAACATTTATTTAAAAGGTTAAATATAAATATGCTGTGATTGGATTAAGAAGAAAATACATAAATTAATTATGTAGAGTATTGATTATTTCTTTAATATTCTTTTTGAATTATTCATACATGTTGTATATAGGTATATAAAATTTAAATTCAACATAAATATTTTTTAATAAATAATTTCATGTTAAATAAAAAATTAAATATAAATTAATTTAAGACATCAATAACATAGAAAAAAATATATAAAATATAAAATAAAATTAATTTGATCAATGTGATGCGTATAATTAAGCACACTCTATCTTATTTATTTATTTATTTGTTTATCAAAATACTTTTTTTCAAATATAATAATAATTAAATTAAAATATCAATTATGTAAAAGAAATCTGATAACGAAAAAATTAAATACATAATAAAAAATATATGAAAAATAAGTATTTCTCAAATAGAGTCCCTATAAAATTGTTTATTATAATTAAAATTAATTTGTGTGCAACTTTATATATAAATAAAAAAAAAAGTATGCTGATATGACCTTTTTTAAATAAAATAAAAAAATAAGTCTTAAAAATATGCCACATAAGAAAAAAAAAAACACTTCTTTTATATATATATATATATGATGAATCCTTATAAGTTACTCATATTTTTCAAATAAGATAGCCTCCACACAAACATAGAAATTGTCCTTCTCTAGTTTATGAAGTAAAAACACAAATGTATAGTAAGAAGATAAATAAATTGCTTATATCTTATTATGATCAAAGTGGTTTTTAATTATGAATGAACTTGACGTCAGTTATAAATTAAAATAATAGCCAATCAGCGTATGATAAATCAAAATATAGTTAATCTTAATTATGATACAAAGTAGTTTTTTTTTTTTCGATTCAAAAGAAATAAAGACAAAGAACTAAGGCATGAAGCCTTGATTACACAGAGGATGTGCCTAAAATATCTGCAACAAGCAGACTTGAAACCTCAGTAGGAGGGTCATTCAAAAAAACAAAAGATTCTTGGTGGTGAACTCCTAAATTAGCCAAGCCATCAGTAGCTTTGTTTCCTTCTCCGGAGATGTGTTGGGTGGTGCATTTGCACCTCCGCATCAAGAACTTTGCATCTTCAAGAAGGGCCTTATGTTGAAAGTTTGGGCTAGATTCTTCTTGAATAAGTATAACAACTTGCACAAAATCAATCTCAACAATAATGTCTCTCAATCCTTTCTCTAATATGATAGTAAGACCCCTATACGCTCCCCACAACTCTGCTTCCAAGTTGGTGGCTTCCTCCAGTCTCCCATGGTAGCCATGACTGTAAGTTCCTCTCTCATCCCTGAATAGGTATCCATAACTAGCTGGTCCAGGGTTGCCTTTTGAGCACCCATCAATGTTGAGTTTGATTGTACCTGCAAAAGGCAAAGTCCAATTAGTTTTGTGTTGTAGAAGTTGACTAGTAAGGTAATCAGATTTGAATGCTTCATAAGTGTTAGTGGCTTGTTGTTGGATGTATCTGGTGGCTTCATAGACACTGCATTCTTCATTCCTGAAAACAAGAGTGTCTCTATCATTCCAGATTTTCCACATAGCAAATAAAAATACAATACTCCAAGGGATTTGGTAAATTTTTTTCTCCTAGCATTTCAAATTAGTTTGGAGCCACTGATTCCAGGATTGGTGTGCACTGGACTGAAGCCAACTATGGCTGCGAATAGCAAGCCAAACTTCCTTAGTTTTAGGACAGTCTTGAAAAGGTGGCATAAGTCTTCTTGAGCTAAATTACACCTGGGACAACTGTCATCCATGGTTAGGCCTCTAATTTTTCTATGATGGTTGGTCAAAAGTTTCTCATGAAAGAGCAACCAGCAGAAGCCCTTAAGTTTTTGAGGGATTTTTTGTTTCCAAATCCAATGTCAGCTAACATTATCACTATACTGATCCAAATTTGTTAAGAGGTCATAAGCTACACTAACAGTGAAGTTACCAGAAGGAGCTCCTGTCTAGTGGGGGTTATCAGGTACCTCTACAAATTGGGGTAAGTGGATTTGGGATATGTCAAGTAGAATGAACTGTGGGATGAACTCAGCAAGTGAATCAAGGTTACAGGACCCATCTTTATTGATAACGTCAACAACTTTCAAACAATTAGAGATATGGTCACCTGGGCATTCAGATGCAATAGTAGTCTCTCCACACCACCAGCCATTCTACAAGGATATATTCTGGCCATTACCAACTAACCACTTCACACCTTTTTTAAGAAGATCCTTGGTTTTGATGATGCTTCTCCAAGTGTGAGAAGCCAATTTGTTACTAGGTCAATCCATCAATGATTCTTTTTGAAGATACTTACCTCTGAGGATAGCATACCATTGAGAGTCCTTGTCACTGATTAATTTCCAACCAAGCTTAGGTAGAAGCGCTAGAGTTTGGTCTTCAGCATTTTTGATGCCAAGGCCTCCCTCTTGTTTCCTCTTGATAGGAAGTCTCCCCAAAGGAAGTTTATGCTAAGTCTATCAAGGTGTTGGCATACACTCTAAGGGAGTTTAGTAGTTTGCATGATATAAGAAGGTATGGTTGAGGTCATAGATTGAATAAGGGTAGTTCTGCTAGCTAGGGACAGTGTATTGGCTTTCCAGGTGGATAGTTTGTTTTGAACTTTCTCCATTATGTCATTAAACATACCCCTCTGAATTCTACTGTGGAGAAGAGGGATTCCTAAGTACTTGCCTAGATTTTTTGTAAGGCCTATCCCACAAAACTGACTCAACTTTTTTTCCTTTCTACTATTCACATTTGGAGAGATGAACATTTTTTATTTGTGTAGGCTGAGTTGCTGATCAGAGATGAGACAGAATTCGTTGATGGTACACATAATGGTCTCACAGTTAAGTTGGTCAACTTGAGCAAATAGGAGGAGATCATCTGCAAAGAACAGGTGTGATATAGATGGGCCCTCTCGAGCTGCTTTAAGTCCCTTCCACTATTTTTTCTCCACTTTTGCATCTAATCATATTGGACAATCTTTCCATACAAAGAACAAATAAGTAGGAAGATAGAGGATCACCCTGTCTCAAGCCTCTACTAGGTGTGAATTCATCCAAGGTTTCCCATTCCAAAGTAAAAAGGATCTAATGGAAGAAACACATGACATAATACGATCAATCCAGTGAATATTCAGATTAAATTCCTGAAGGCTATCTCTAAGAAAATCCCAAGAAATCTTATCATAGGCTTTTTGAAGATCTAATTTAAGAATAAGGCCCCCATATTGACCTTTCCTATGATGAAGGGTATAGATTAAGGGTTGGTTTGGCATAAACTAAATAATACAAAAAGTCAAAAAGTCACTATCCTATTTAAGTCACATCATCTTATTTAAATCACATCACCTCTCTAATACATCATATCAAACCCAGCCCACATAAGCCAATAAGTCAAAAAGTACACTTTTTTAGAACATTCCAAACCAATCCTAACTCTTGGGTTATAATGATATTGTCATGAGTCGACCAGGGAGAAAACTGCTTTGGTTATGATTGATAAGATTATGAAGAAGGGTCGAAGTCTGGCAACAAGAATTTTGGTTAAAATTTTGTAAGACACATTGCAAAGGCTGATATCAGTTAAAATAGAGATATAAAGGAGAGTGAATAAAATTTAAGAGTCGATCCAACTTAGTGTATAAAGATTTGATGTCGTTTGCCCTTCTTATATGCCAAACTAGTGTTGCCAATAACATTTAAGAAATATGAGAGATCATCAGACCGAAAAAACATAAACTAAACAAAGTCAAGTTCTATTTATGTTGGAGACTCATGTCCTCAAAATAATATGGAGTCATTGTCTGCCAATGGAAATTGTTTTCTGCAACACATGTAGATAAACATGTCTCTAACGTGTTGCCAGTAAAAGTGTTATTCATGTGAGTGAGTGTGAGTCATCTAAGCAACACCACAAGGATTGACAGTTGGCACATAAACTATAATTCTGTGAGTGAGTGTGAGTCATCCAAGCAACAACACAAGGATCGACAGTTGGCACACAAACTGTAGTTCCATGTAACATCCGGTATGAGATTCTTTGTCTCAAATTTTTCTATTCCCATCCCAAAACACTTAGGCCATGTTTGTTTGAGTGGACATGAGCTTGAGATTGGACTAATAGTCCAATAAAATTATTAATCCGATGTTTGGTTAAACAATTGAAGTACGGACTAATTATTTTAAATTTGACTATTAGTTAAGATAGGATATATAGTCCAACGGATTCGTAATCCTAGGACTATTAGTCATGGGAATGCTAATCCAGTCCACCCAAACAAACATGGCCTTAAATCTATTGAACAATGCCTTCAGATTGCATTCTAGCAATCGTGGCTAATAAACATCAATATTTAAGACAACCTTTGTTATACTAATGTGCGAGTCGAGTGTTGTGTTTTTGATGCATTACGTTCATAGTGAGCCACAACAAAATGGTGAGATCTCTTCTAATTCAAGTAATAAGGATGGTTCCTGAGATCTAATTTCAATATAGACATTTGAATGATCTGTGGTGATTTTTATCAGCAAGTTAATTTTTTCTTTTAGTATATCTTAAAAAATCCTTTAAAAAAAATAACAAGATAATAAATTCAATATCATATGCACACATGAATTTATCCTAATGCTCCTACTATGGCGTTGTTTGGCAAACGGAAATCCATGCTATTGTAGCCTCTTGAGAAAAAAAAATCCAAAAAGCAGTACTGTTGCTCATCACTTCCTACGTGATGCACAGGTGTAATGGACAGAGTGTAAAATGACTCTTTTGCCCTTTTAATTTTGAGAAATCCACGACAGCAACAACAATACACACGGGCATTTTGGTCATTTACTATCCCACATCATTTCAAAGCTGTAATGGACAGACTGTAAAATGACGCTTTTGCCCTTTGAATTTTTGAGAAACCCACGACAGTAGCAATAATACATACGGGCATTTTGGTCATTTACTATCTCGCATCATTTCAAACACATTTTTCAATACAACAATCAAACAAAAAATTCAATCCATCTTCCCAAATATAAAAACTAAAATAACCAAATAGTCAAAAAATATAAAAAAATAGTCACTTTCCAAACAAAGCCTATAATTGGAAAGAATAAGAAAATAAAATGAAGGATATAAATTAGTTCTTGTTTTTGTTTGGTTGGATATGGAAAATGAAAAGGAAATGAACAGGCATTTTCTATAAAGATCCATTTTCTTTGTTTGGTTACCCCTAGATAAACGAATAGGTGCAAATAATATCATTCCCTTTTCTTTTTCTTTCCCGCAACTTATTTGAGATCGAAACATAGCACTAAAAAAGTATGCCAATGTAAATCTATCAAGACGAGAAGTACAAAAATCCTGATCAAAAGATATCGAGATGAGATAGGATTTTTTTTTCACACCCAATTGGAGCTAATAACGGTCCACATGTACAAATTTCAAATGTATTTAAACATGTATATAAATTTTACTTAAATTCGTTTCACATGAACAAGCATTGGCATTAAGTCCTACCTCAATCTCAGCTTTTGTAGATCAGATAAAATGGATTAATTAAATTCATTTATTTTATTTTATTTGCACGAAGGCTAGAAGATTAGAGAATATGTGCTTGTGATTAGTATGGGTTTGACGGGAACTAGATTCTGTTTTTATCTTCAATTCAAAATTTTGAAAGAATGAAACACACAATAATCTCATACTTCTTTTAGTATATCTTTGTAAAAAGAGAAAACCGATTGTTGTTAAGAAAGTAGATTCCAAAAGGTGAACACGTTCATTGAAAATAAACTAGATATTTTCGAGATATTCCACTTGATATTCTACATATACTTCGAGCCATAGAATTTATTCTTATTGATAAATATGCGATTAATGGTAATTTGGGAATTTGGTTCTATTCCTTCTACTTTTAGTGTCAAAGCTTTTCTTTCTTTTTTTGACAAATAGATAAAAAAAAAATTAAACAGCACTTTATCTTGACTATTTGTTGCCGACAATAGGAATCATGTTTGTTCAGTTTTGTATATAACTGTTTTATAAAAGCATGTCCAAGTTTGATGAATTAACTATGAAGGAATAAAATAGAAACAGGAATTTCAACTTAAAAGAACATTGCAGAAGCCAAAGACAATGTTATAAAGCATATAAGTATAAAATGGGGTCCTCCCACTCTTTTCTTCCCTCCTTTAATTACTAAATTGAAGTGGAAAATTTAATTCAACTTTGGAATCTTAAATATATTAAGTTGATGGGAAATTTTTTATTCCTCATACTTTTAGTACCTAGGATTTTATCTTTACTAGAGAAAAAATAGTTGAGATGACAAGAAAACAGTAGAGACTAAGGCATCCTAAGAAGAATTGTTAGTTATAATAAAGTACTTTTGCAATTCAATTGAAATTCTACTCTCTCTCTTTCTTTCTTTTTTTCATTTTTTTTTTTTTTTTTTTTGCAACAAATTGAATTCTAGTTGACATTGGATACAGTTTACAAATAAAATTACCATGACTGTATATGGGCTTTGATTTCAATTCTTTTGAAAATCTACCATGGAGAGGTGAGCTCAAAATTAATAAATTCATTTAAATCGCCACCAAAAAAAAAAAACAAAAAGGAAAAAGGAAATTTTTGGTCCAAAAGAATGAAAGAGAGAGATGGGTTTTTTCTCGTTTTTAGCACAGTGGTCCTCTGTGAGAGGATAGCACGACAAGTTATAAGCTCAATGGTAGAGTGGTGTTGCACAAAATATCAATACAAAAGTGGTGTTTTGTAGTGATCTTGTTATTTTCGGTATGTTGTAAGATAAGGTTAGTTATCTGATGAACCTTGGCGAAATATTTTTTTTGCGTATAATTGGTGTAGGGTATCACATGAAGGTGTCACGTAATTTCCTATGAAAATAATTTTTCTATATGATAGTTACATCTTATCATTTTGTATCTCATGGTTTGATTGCTCTGAATAATTGACATTGAAAATTCGCAGATTGCCTCTGGAGTCTAAAGTTTTGGGGGCAATTGTACATGGGTAAAATGGAGCACCTTACTCCCTTGAATTTGGGAATGCATTTCCAATGAATTTCATCTGAATTCAATGTATTTTCTTTTTGAAAGTTTGAGCAGACTCTGAAGAAGATAATGTATTATTTGCTCTGAAGTTCTGCATAAAAAAATGTGTGGACTGTATGTTCATGTGGTACGAATTTTGGTTAATTATTCTTATTTTAGTAAGGTGCCTAAAAAATCATTAATAGCTTCTGGTTCAAAAGGACAGGCATTGGGTTTTGTGTTGTTCCTTATGGGTTACCTCAAAAATAATCCTTTATACTGTGTTTAGTTTGGGGATTTAAGGAGGGATTTAGAAAAAAAAAATAAAAAAAATAGGTGAAGTGTGAATAAAATATACCTATATTTCACCTAATTTCACACATCTTTTCCCTTTTCCTTTCCAAACCCCTCTCCTAATCTTCCAACCAAACATAACATTAATGGCGTTGATCCATATATGTGCATGAGTTTTATTTTATTGGCATGAATTATGTTTGTTTGTGTGAGATTATAAAAAATAATCACTATATTTGTTTTCAGTTTTTTAAAAATATTTTTTTTAAAATTATACTGTTACATTTTTTTATTTTTACTAAATTCTTTTAGTATTTTAAGTATTTTTTTTTTAATTTTTAGACACACTTAACATAAATAAACTTAAAAAGTATAATTTTTGTGAAAATTTTCTAAATATCAAAAAAACAAAAAATAATAATAATAATAATTCAGTATATTTTTCATATTTTTGTATATTTATTAATTTTTTAAAATATTTTTTTATAAATATTTTACTTTTTAGATACATCTAAGTAAGGTGTATCTAAAATAGTTTTAAAAAAATGCTTAAAATCTTAAAAATATTCACTAAATTCAGAAATCTGAAACCAAACACATTGAATATTTTTTGGGTATAAATTTAAGTTTTTTTATTTATTTATTAACAATTTAAGAACATCTCTAATGGTATTTGTTATAAAAGCATTATCATTGCTATAATTTGGTAATGAATAATAGTAAATTATCAAATTATAATAATAGTGCTCTAATGGTCGCATGCTATTTTGGTAAATCTCAACCAACTTTCAAGGAGTGTAAATTTGGCCCGGCCAGGGCTCAGCCCATGTCAGGCCTCGCAGGCTCCTGCCAAAATTTGGGTTAGGTCGGGCCAGAAAATTAGGCCCTGGCCTAGGAGGTATTCAGGCCTTGGGCGGGCCTGAACAAATTTTTTGTTTTTTTTATATTTCTATCAAAATTTTATTATTTTCCACAAAAGAAAAAATATCACTGGGTCTCGGGCCGGGCCTTAAGATGGCTGATGGGCCAGGCTGGGTTTCAAAATGATGGTCCTGGCCCTAGGTCTCGGGATAGGCTCGGGCCCAAACGGGTCCTAAAAGGGCCGGGCCCACCCTGGGCCATTTTTACACTCATATTCCCTCCAAGTTTGTAAGTGTTGTTTGGATGTAGGTTTTTTAATAATTTTTTTTGTTTGTTTTTTGTCTTTTGTAACCTTTTTTCTGCTGTTTCTAAAAAACATTATATATTTACATCATACCCAACTAGACAAATATAAAAAATGAAAAAAAATTAAATATAATTCACCCCATCAAAAACACATACCACTACAATACAAAATAAATAAATAATAATTACATTAAAAAAAAAAGCAATCACCAACTACCTATCAACAACCATCCATTATTCATCCAGCATTGAGAGTGTTTGTTTGGGATTTTTTTAGTCAACTTATAGTTTCTAGCTTTAGAAAAGCTATTTTGGACTGTTAAACTTATTTCAAACAGATTCTGATTTTAATAACTTATTTTAACTCAAAAAAACTGTTTCTGAAAAGTTGTTCACCCCTTTCTTTTGATTATCAGCTTGTGCTGTGGACATGTTAATTTATAGTTATACTCTTAGATTTTTTATTTTTTTAAAAATAGAAAAAGACCCAAATGGACTATTGATTATTATTATTATTTTTTATGAGAAATGTAAACAAGTGAATAACAAAAAATAAAAGTTAATTAAAAAGCTACTTCATAGCTTATTTAACAAACACTACTCAACAACTTAAATCTATACTCCAACAGTTACACTAAACAGATTAACAGCTTCTGATTAAAGTCATAATATATAATATGTTAAGCTATAATCTATAATCTGTTTTAATAGCTACACCAATCGGGGCCATTCATTCATTAAAAACTACCTACCAACAACCACCCACCAACAATTATCCATCAAAAAATTGTGATTGGTTTTTATATTTAAAGGAAGTAAAAATATGACCAGTTTTTTTTTCATTTAATTTATAGCCTTTATAAAGAGCCATTTTAAACTTTTGAGAGAGGAAGAAAAACAGCCGTTGCTCAAACCCATGTGCATTCTAATGACAAAAAAACATCGTTGATAAACCCCCTAGAACAATCTTGAGAAGCCATCTCCCAAGTCCCCTCTCTCTATCTATCTCTTTGTTTCTCTTCATTCCAAAACCAGACACAAGAATTTGTATCACCTTCTCTCTCACCGTCTTCATCTATCTATCTCTCTCTCTCTCTCTCTATCTATCTATCTATCTATCAATCTCACCGTCTACATTCTTCCTCACTCACTCGCTCCCTCTATCCTTCACCTTCTTCATCACCACAACCACACATGAACCACCGCCACCACAACTAACAGAACCACCACCATACCCACCGTCGATCTCCAACCCTCAAACTCCAAATTTCCATCTCTCTTCTCTAACCCTCTCCACCACAGCCCCATATCTCTCACCTTCTTCTTACCGTCTTCCTCTTTGATCTCTCTCTCTCTCTCTCTCTCTCTCTCTCTCTCTCTCTCCGTTCTAAACCCTCTTCTCCGACGATCGAAACCCTAACCCTAACCAAAATGATCTTCTCTCTCCCTCTTCAATCTATCTCTCCCTCTGTTCTAAACCTTTTCTCCAACGATCCCTCTCTCTAAAAAATGATCCAAACCCGAAATCCTAATGAAGACCATCCAAAGAAGACGAAGAAGATTAACCCGAAGTCATAATGAAGATAATCCAAACACGAAGATGAAAAAGATGAAGCCAAATTCCTCTTCAAATTATAGGTATTTTTTATGATATTATCTTACTAAAATTCAATTTTTATTTTTACAATTGATTGCTTGAAATTGCTGAAATTGATTTATTGAAATTGCTTGAAATTCCTAAAATTCAATTCTTTTTTTTTTTTTGGCTTCAAATTGATTTATTGATTCTAAAATTTTTAGCTTCAGAATTTATTTATTTTTGGGTAGAATTTTGGGTGAATTTTGCTTCTATTTTAGAACATTTTGTTGTGAATGATGATAAAAAAAGGAAGAGACGGAGGAATGAAACGGTTGGTTTTTGTGACTTGGCAGATTTGGCAGTTGCCAAAACTTGTGTCATATTTAACACAAGCTTTGGCATTTGCCAAAGATAGCAGCTGCCAAAACTTACCATTGGAGAACACTTTTGGCCCACACCTACTATAAAATGACTTTGGCATCTCCAATAACAAACTATTAGAGATGCTCTAACATGATAAGTAATTTTAAATTTGAGTCTTATCTTATAATTAAAATAATTACACATGTTTAGTAAATAAAAAATCAAATCATACTTGAATTGGTTATTAACGAGGGTCATTTTTTGATAAATCCTTTTTTTAAGTGTTTTATTCTATCTAACCCATATATATTTTTTTTAAATATTTCATTAAGTTCTGTTTAATGTAATATTACCAAATGATTCTTTCTAATTTTGTGCACATGTTTCTATTTTGAAACTAATACATAACAATACTGTAACGCCCTAACTTCCAGGCCGTTAATAAATCAAATTAACCTCAAATTTATAATTGCAGATAATTCATAATCTCAAATATACAAATCGTCTCCATAAATAATTAACACAAATGTCTCCAAAAATAATATATAGTTGTGGGCCCAAAAAACTTCAACTCAAATAATCTCTTTAGAACTTCAAATCCGATCTCCACTAAATTCCGCCGCACCTGAAAAATAAATTAATTCGGGAAGTATACAATACAACAGGAATAACAAGGCTCAAACAGAGAATAAATCTATAGGGATCCAACAATTACACAACCGATTAGATTCGATAATCAAGTAATTTACCCAAATTGCACAAACAAGTCAACTCGACAGATAATAATTTATCCAGAACCAAATACCCAGTCCTACTCGGTACATCACCGGTGACCGGCCTCACCCACCTCACCCAAGCACAACCGCTTATCCGGGCTATTGGTCCAAGCTATTGGCAATGTCTACTCGATCCATGTATGGAGCATTTCCACATCATTTAGCCAGACAAATCAACACTGACTACACAAAACAACTTAATGAAATTTATCAAATGACTAGAGTAATCAAATGAATCAACAACGAATAATTCCACAGAATTTACCAAACGATCAGAATAATCAAGAAGAGTACAAATTTCCGGTGATTAAAATAAACATTCTTTGTAAAGAGATTTAGAGAAACATATTGTATGCCACCCGAATTACCTCAAATCGATCTCCTCCATCGCCAACACTCGAATCTCGATATTTCTCCATGGATCTCCAAAGTCTAAAGCATAAGTTATGTAAGGTTTCACAAAATCTACAACTCTTCTCCAATATGAAAATGCTTACTCTCACTCTAAACACTCTTAATCTAAACTCTAAATCTATATAACAAATGGAGAGAGATATGGGAAGAACCATAGAAAGAAGTTGAGAAGTGAGCTCAATTTATAGACAATGATACTTGGGACAAAAGAAAAGAAAGACTTGGGGCCAAAGAAATGAACTTTACTTGGTGGGCAAGAAAGGGATTTACTTGGAGAACAAGAAAATAAACTTCCTTGGAGAGAAAGTAACTTGGAGAGAAAAGAAACTAAAATAAATAGATAAAAGACATGAATAATGATAATAATGAAATGATGGTAAAAAGAGATAAAACAAATAGAGAAAATGAGTTAGGTTCTCATCTAAAAATTTTACCACCAAACACTCACCAATATCTCTCATTAAAATATTAATACCTCAAAAATACGGGATTTCACAATCTATCCCCCTTAAACGAATTTCATCCTCGAAATTCACAAGCTCTAATACTCCAAAATTTAATAACTACAAACTCCTCAAATAATACGCTTTCGCTACGCACTCTGATATAAACAACGATTTTATTTTATTTTATTTTCTACCTCTAATATCAATTTTTTTTTTAACCTTAAAAATTGAACCCAAATATTAATCACCCAACAGATCTCATGTAAGAGCTAATCCCTACGCTCTAATACCATTCTGTAACGCCTCAATTTCCAGGCCGTTAATAAATCAAATTAACCTCAAATTTATAATTGCAGATAATTCATAATCTCAAATATACAAATCGTCTCCATAAATAATTAACACAAATGTCTCCAAAAATAATATATAGTTGTGGGCCCAAAAGTCTTCAACTCATATAATCTCTTTAGAACTTCAAATCCGATCTCCAATAAATTCCTCCGCACCTGAAAAATAAATTAATTCGGGAAGTATACAATACAATAGGAATAACAAGGCTTGGACAAAGAATAAATCTATAGGGATCCAACAATTACACAACCGATTAAATTCAATAATCAAACAATTTACCCAAATTGCACAAACAAGTCAACTCGACAGATGATAATTTATCCAGGACCAAATACCCAGTCCTACTCGGTACTTAACCAGTGACGGACCACACCCACCTCACCCAAGCATAACCGCTTATCTGGGCTATTGGTCTAAGCTATTGGCAAGGTCTACTCGATCTTTGTGCGGAGCATTTCCACATCATTTAGCCAGACAAATCAATACTAACTACACAAAACAACTTAATGAAATTTATCAAATGACTAGAGTAATCAAATGAATCTACAACGAATAATTCCACAGAATTTACCAAACGAACAGAATAATCAAGAGGAGTACAAATTTACGGTAATTAAAATATACACTCTTTGCAAAGAGATTTAGAGAAACATATTGTATGCCACCTGAATTACCTCAAATCAATCTCCTCCGTCGCCAATACTCGAATCTCAATATTTCTCAATGGATCTCCAAAGTCTAAGGCATAAGTTATGTAATGTTTCACAAAATCTACAACTCTCCTCCAATATGAAAATGCTAACTCTCACTCTAAACACTTTTAATCTAAACTCTAAATCTATATAACAAATAGAGAGAGATATGGGAAGAACCATAGAAAGAAGTTGAGAGGTGAGCTCAATTTATAGACAAGGATACTTGGGACAAAAGAAAAGAAAGACTTGGGGCCAAAGAAATGAACTTTACTTGGTGGGCCAGAAATGGATTTACTTGGAGAACAAAAAAAGAAACTTCCTTGGAGACAAAGTAACTTGGAGAGAAAGGAAACTAAAAGAAATAAATAAATAAATAAAAGACATGAATAATGATAATAATGAAATGGAGGTAAAAAGAGATAAAATAAATAGAGAAAATGAGTTAGGTTCTTATCTAAAAATTTTACCACCAAACAATCACTAATATCTCTCACTAAAATATTAATACCTCAAAAATACGGGGTTTCACAAATACTCTCTAATTTTATGAAGAAAATCTCTCTCTCATTCTTAAGAGAAATCTTTCTCTTATTTCATGGAGAAAATCTTTCCGTTATTTCAAGAAGAAAATCTCTCCCGCATTCCATGGAGAAAATTTTAAATTATGAACTTTGAACCTTTTAGTAATTTGAAAATTTTAAAAATAACGCAACAAAAAATCTGAATGAAAATCAAAATATAATGTGAATATTCACAGTAAACAACAAATATACAACTAACTTTTCAAAAAATAAAACATATACTAAAGTATAATGTGAATGTTCACATTAAATAACAAACATGCAACAAACTTTCGAAAAAATAAAATTTATACCAAAATACAATTTGAATGTTCACAATTTAACATACAACTAGCCTTAAGTTTTTTTTTTTATTAACAATTTAAGAACATCTCTAATGGTATTTGTTATAAAAGCATTATCATTGCTACAATTTGGTAATGACTAATAGTAAATTATCAAATTATAATAATAGTGCTCTAATGGTCACATGTTATTTTGGCAAATCTCAACCAACTTTCAAGGAGTGTAAATTTGGCCCGGCTAGGGCTCAGCCCATGTCAAGCCCCGTGGGCTTCTGCCAAAATTTGGGCTGGGTTGGGCCGGAAAATTAGACCCAGGCCCAGGAGGTATTCAGGCCTTGGGCGGGCCTGAACAAATTTTTTGTTTTTTTTTTTTATTTTTCTACCAAAATTTTATTATTTTTCACAAAAAAAAAAAATCACTGGGCCTTAGGCCGGGCCTTAAGTGAGCCTTAAGCTGGCCGATGGGCCGAGTCGGACCAGGCTAGGCTTCAAAAGGATGGCCCTGACCTTGGGTCTCGGGTTGGGCTCGGGCCTAAAAGGGCCGAGCCCACCCTAGGCCGCAGGCCATTTTTACACTCATATTCCCTCCAAGTTTGTAAGTGTTGTTTAGATGTAAGTTTTTTAATAATTTTTTTTGGTTTATTTTTTGTCTTTTGTAACCTTTTTTTCAGCTGTTTCTAAAAAACATTATATATTTACATCATACCTAACTAGACAAATATAAAAAATGAAAAAAAAAATTGAAAATTGAAAATTAAAAATTGAAAATATATATATATAATTCACCCCATCAAAAAACATACCACTACAAAAAAAAAAAATTTAATTACATTAAAAAATAAGCAATCACCAACTATCTACCAACAACCATCCATTATTCATCCAGCATTGGGGGTGTTTGTTTAGGCTTTTTTTAGTTAACTTATAGCTTCTAACTTTAGAAAAGCTATTTTGGACTGTTAAACTTATTTCAAACAGTTTCTGATTTTAACAACTTATTTTAACTCAAAAAAACTGATTCTGAAAAGCTATTCACCCCTTACTTCTGGTTATCAGCTTCTGCTGTGGACTTGTTAATTTACAGTTATACTTTTAGATTTTTTTATTTTTTATTTTTTTAAAATAGAAAAAGACCCAAATGGACTATTGATTATTATTATTATTATTTTTTTTTGAGAAATGTAAACAAGTGAATAACAAAAAATAAAAGTTAATTAAAAAGCTACTTCACAGTTTATTTAACAAACACTACTTAGCCACTTAAATCTATAATCCAACAGTTACACTAAATAGATTAACAACTTCTGATTAAAGTCATAATCTATAATCTGCTAAGTTATAATTTATAATCTGTTTTAACAGCTACACCAAACGGGGCCATTCATTCATTAAAAACTACCTACCAACAACCACCCACCAACAATCATCCATCAAAAAATTGTGATTGGTTTTTTATAGGGCAAATTACACTAATAGTCCTTATAGTTTGGAGCTCGTCTCACTTTAGTCCCTGACTTTTCAATTGTGACACATTTGACCCTGAATTTTGAATCTTGTTTCAAATAAGGACAATTGAACATACCATTGCTTAATTTCAAGGGTAAAATCATCAATTTGATAAAATATAAACTAATTTGACAAAAATAAATGTCAAAAAAATATTGTAAAATTTTTTAAAATTATTTCTACCCACCAAAGATAAAATTATATAAAATTGATAAAAATTAATAAAAATTACATGATTAATTTTTAAAAATTAATTTTACATGATCATCATCCAAATACATAATAAAAATTAATTTGGTAAAAAAAAATAAATGTCTAAAAGATTTATCAATTTATATAATTTTATCTTTAGTAGATAGAAATAATTTTAAAAAATTCAAAAATAATTTTTTGACATTTATTTTTGTCAAATTAATTTATATTTTATCATATTGACGAATTTGCCCTTGAAAAATCCAATAGTATCTTCAATTGTCCTTGTTTGGAACAAGATTCAAAATTGAAGATCAAATGTGTCACAATTGAAAAGTCAGGGACCAAAAGTGACACAAACTCCAAACTATAGGGACCATTGGTGTAATTCACCCTTTTTTATATTTAAAGGGAGTAAAAATATGACCAGTTTTTTTTTTCCGTTTAATTTATAGCCTTTATAAAGAGCCATTTTAAACTTTTGAGAGGGGAAGAAAAAGAGTCGCTGCTCAAACCCATGTGCATTCTAATGACATAAGAGCATCGTTGATAAACCCTCTAGCACAATCTTGAGAAGTCATCTCCCAAGTCCCCTTTCTCTAACTATCTCTTTCTTTCTCTCCATTCCAAAACCAGACACAAGAATTGGTATCTCATTCTCTCTCTCTCTCTCTCTCTCTCTCTCTCTCTCTCTATCTATCTATCTACCAATCTCACCGTCTCTATTCTTCCTCACTCACTCTCTCTCCCTCTGTCCCTCACCTTCTTCATCACCACAACCACATGAACCACCACCACCACAACCAACAGAACCACCACCACACCCACCGTCGATCTCTAACCCTCAACCCCCAAATTTCCTTCTCTCTTCTCCAACCCTCTTCTCCACCACAACCCTCTATCTCTCACCTTCTTCTTACCGTTTTCATCTTCGATCTCTCTCTCTCTCTCTCTCTCCCTCCGTTCTAAACCCTCTTCTCCAACAATCGAAACCCTAACCCTAACCCTAACCAAAATGATCCTCTCTCTCCCTCTTCGATCTGTCTCTCGCTCTGTTCTAAACCTCTTCTCCAACGATTCCTCTCTCTAAAAAATGATCCAAACCCGAAATCCTAATGAAGACCATCCAAAGAAGACGAAGAAGATTAACCCGAAGTCGTAATGAAGATGATCCAAACACGAAGATGAAGCCAAATTCCTCTTCGAATTATAGGTATTTTTTATGATATTATCTTACTAAAATTCAATTTTTATTTTTGAAATTGATTGCTTGAAATTGCTGAAATTGATTTATTGAAATTCCTGAAATTCAATTTTTTTTTCTTTTTTTTGGGCTTCAAATTGATTTATTGATTCTTAAATTTTTAGCTTCAGAATTTATTTATTTTTGGGTTTTACTTCTATTTTAGAAATTTTTGCTGTGAATGATGATAAAAAAGGAAGAGACGGAGGAATGAAATGGTTGGCTTTTGTGACTTGGCAGATTTGTCAGCTGCCAAAGCTTGTGTCATATTTAACACAAGCTTTAACATTTGCCAAAGATAGCAGCTGTCAAAACTTATCATTGGAGAACACTTTTGGCCCACACCTACTATAAAATGACTTTGGCATCTCCAATGACAAACTATTAGAGATGCTATAACATGATAAGTAATTTTAAATTTGAGTCTTATCTTATAATTAAAATAATTACACATATTTAGTAAATAAAAAATCAAATCATACTTGAATTGATTATTAACGAGGGTCATTCTTTGATAAATCTTTTTTTCAATTGTTTTATTCTATCTAACCCATATTTTTTTTTGAGAAAATCTTTCCGTTATTTTAAGGAGAAAATCTCTCCTGCATTCCATGGAGAAAATTTTAAATTATGAACTTTGAACCTTTTAATAATCTGAAAATTTTAAAAATAACGCAACAAAAAATCTAAATGAAAATCAAAATATAATGTGAATATTCACAGAAAACAACAAATATACAACTAACTTTTGAAAAAAAAAACATATACTAAAGTATAATGTGAATGTTCACATTAAATAACAAACATGCAACAAACCTTCTAGAAAACAAAATTCATACCAAAATACAATGTGAATGTTCACAATTTAACATACAACTAGCCTTAAAAAAATAACTCATACTAATGTAAACATTTACATTGCAACGTGAAAACATAAAACGAAATTGAAAAAAGTATAAATCGACTATTTTAATTGTTCAATGGTAGCAAAAATGATTGATCAACTAACAAGCATAGTAACAAAAACAACAAATATACGATTAACTTTCAAAAAATAAAACTTATACCAAAATATAATGGGAATGTTCACAATTTACAATTAATATACAACTAGTTTTAAAAAATAATAATAAACTCATACCAATGTGAACATTCACACTGTAACGCGAAAACATAAAATAAATTAAAAAAATGAAAATCTATTATTTCGATTGTTTAATAATAACAAAAATGATTGTTTAACCAACAAGCATGATAAAAAAATAACATAATACAACTAATCTTAAAAAACTAAATTCATACTAATGTGAATATTCATAGTGCAACATGAAACAAAATTGAAAGAAAAAAAATGACTATTTCAATTGTTTAATAGCAACAAAAAAAAGATTGTTCAAACAATAAGTATAGTAACAAATAACTAATAATAAGTATAGAAATAATGGCAGCAATAGAATTAGAAATCCAAAAAAAACTCAATCACTCTAAAAATAAAAAAATATCTCCCACATATTCATTTTCATCATTATCTTTATCAGTATCATTATCATGAACAATCTATGCAATTTCACCATGCCACTAATCCAAATCAAATCAAACCCACATCTAAAGAATATGTTTATAACAAAATTAATTGAACATAAACAGAGTTTCGCATACAGAGCAACAATGGACGAACACAAAGTGACAACGGACAATGGAGGAATATAGTATTATTTCACCATCATGTGTAAACTAGAATTTCTAAACCCTTCTAAATTGAGAGTTTCGAAACCCTAGTACAATGAAACAATACCACAAATACGAATGAAACTAATCCACACAAAAAAAACGTAAAGAATGGTAACTACCAAAATAGAAATAGCAACGAAAAAGAAATGTGTATATCATTTTTATATATAATACATATCAACAATAGACATAAAGATATTGAGAGGGTGATTTATGATCTGGAGTTGGGCCGAGGTAGCGACCGAGCAGGTTGAGAGCCCAACAGCGCATTGGGCCGAGATGATGTACTATTCGCCCAGAGATGGGCTGCCAGAACTTGGGCCGGGCAGAACTTGGGCCGAGTGCGTCCCAGACCGTAAAGAAGCGGCTCGGCAAGGCAGTGCTCAGTCGGACCGGGATGCTCGGTCCGAGGATAGCCGAAGCCAGACAAGTCGAGTGACCGGCGCCCGGAAAGGCGCGGTCGGCCGAGGTTATCGTTTGACCGGCATGTAAGCTGACCACGGGGTGCTTCGGGCTAGGCTTTGCCTTCTTGATTCTGCTGCGTTTCAATGATCTGAATAGTTTATTTTTTAGAACTCGTTGAGTAAAATATTTATGTAAAAAATAAAGATGATTAGATATTAATAGCTATATGCTTTAATCATATGTTTTTAAAAAATGGAAGATAAATATAATTTCAAAAATAATATCTATTTTTTGTAATACAAATTTGATTCAAACGTACGGCTACCGATATTTAATCATTTTGATTTTTTACATGAATGAGGGTATATAAGCATGTCTGCGCCCCCCATACGCGACACACGAATATCTCTGTAAGGAATTCTTACACTCAAACACTCTCCCTTCTCTCTATCCATCCTAAGGTGTGTGCTAACTTGTTCGTCGGAGGGTCTTTCCGGCCACACAGCGCCGGGTAGCTCACCGTTACTTGCTCGCAGGTGATCGGACATCGACGGAGCTCGGAAGAAAGGAGTACGGGCAGGCCGGAATATTTGCTTCCCGCACAATTGGCGTCGTCTGTGGGAATCTTGACAGACAAAACCTTGTCTTCCAGGTTCATCTGATCGCTGTCCATGGCGAACAACGACGAGTTTCCGTTGTCCGCCATCGACGGAGCCACCCCGGAGTATACCCGAAGGAGAGAGGGACCTCCTGCCGTCCATCCAATGGCTGACTTGGGGACGCCCACTGGAGGACAGTCAGGAGACGCGCGGGATAAGCGCGGAAGGAGTCATGGGCGTTCACGGGAGTCCAGACGGTCACCGGCGGAGGAGAGACTCGCACGCCAGGCGACTGGAAAGCAAGTTGAGAGATCAAGATGCTGTCATCCAGCGAATGGCGACGGAGATGGAAGATCTCAAGCGGCATGTCAAAGGGAAGGGTGTAGTTGGAGTGGGAGACCACAGTGAGCGCACCCCATCCCGCCGTTCAGGCGGTCAGAGTTAGCGACGTACTCAGTCAATATCCATTACCAGAAGTTACCAGGTTGGTGATTCCGACGCGGGTGCAGGGAAGTCTAGCGCGCAAGACAGCACCTACAAACCCTCACGTCCGAAGACGACGTCGAGGTATTCTTACTCTGCTCAGTCAGAAGATTTATGGGTGGTCTTAAAGGAGCGGGCCAGCCGGCGCGAAGCTCAGAGAATACCTGCTTTCCAGCGGCTATCCTACGGGGTTCACGCCAGCGAGGAGGTCGGAATGCCTCCACCCCGCCAAGCGGTGCCACTCTTCGAAGATACGGACTTGGCTAGGCTGAGTGCCACTCCCTTTTCCCTGGAAATTGAAACAACACCACTTCCGGCAGGCTTCCACCAGCCTAAGTTCACACTTTACGACGGAAAAACCGATCCATACATGCATGTGAGCCACTTCCGACAGGTTATGGCCGGACATAGGCGCAATGACGAACTTATGTGACTAATCTTCCCGTCAAGTTTAGGCGAGCTGGGCTTAAAGTGGTTCGAGAGGTTGCCGGAAGGGAGCATACAACGGTGGCATCAGTTGGCCGAGGCGTTTGTTACACGCTTCAAAACCAACACAAAGACACCAAAGGAAGTCGATCATTTGCTGAGTGTCAAGATGGAACCAAGCGACACACTGAAGGCATACAACTCAAGGTACTGGAAAACCTTCAACGAGATCTTGGACTGCCCGGTCAACCTTGCAATCACGCAATACAAGCGTGGTCTCCCGGTCGGACATAGACTACGGGACTCGCTTACCATGCACCATGCGACCTCCATAGGCCAGCTCATGCAGCGCATTAATGAGCACATCCGAGTAGAGGATGACGCGTCAGCCTCTACCGTGAAGGCCACTCCGATAGCAGCAGACAAGAAGACAGCAGGCAAAGTGCATGCAGTTGGGCAAGAGTCCAGTCGCTCAGGTGACCGAGCAGAGGAATCGGACCGTGGTTCGAATCGTAAGAACCGGGGTAGAGGACGTCGTAATGACCGGGATGACTACCCCCGAGATGACGTAGCGGACGCAAACAGAAGGATGAAGGCAAGGACTGGTATCACCACGGTCTTCAAGATTCCCATCTGTCGCATACTTAGTGAAATCCGTGACGAGGAGTATGTCCGGTTTCCAACTAATTGGGCGATGGACAAAAGGGCTACAATCCACGGTATCGTTGCACATTCCACCGGGAGAGAGGTCACCGGACTGAGGATTGTTTGCCTTTGAGGCAACACTTAGAAGAGCTGGTTGCGGCTAGCCATCTAGACCTTTACATTGATGGCGGCGTGAAGCCGAATCAGGCTCCGGTCGATCCCAGGGGACAGGATGACCGAGACACACCACCACAAGGAGTTATTAATGTCATCCACGGGAGAGAGGCCACCGGACTGAGGATTGTTTGCCTTTGCGGCAACACTTGGAAGAACTGGTCGCAGCCGGGCATCTAGACCTTTACATTGATGGCGGCGTGAAGCCGAATCAGGCTCCGGTTGATCCCAGGGGACAGAATGACCGAGACGCACCACCACAAGGAGTTATTACTGTTATCCACGGCATCGTGGAACCGGAGCGTGTCTGCGAACTCCGGGGCATGATAAAAAAGGCAGAGCATATGCGGGAAGTTTTGTCGGTACAACCTGCCATCAAAAGGGGGAGGACAGAAGAAAAAGACGTGATTAGTTTCACCTCAAGGGATCTAGAACGTATCCAGACGCCGCACAACGATGCCCTAGTAGTAATACTACGCATCAAGGACTTCGATGTTAAGCGGATCTTGATCGATCAGGGAAACTCGATCGAGATCATGTACTATGATGCGTTCAAACAGCTTAAACTCCGGGAGACAGACTTGGCTCCGGCAACTTCGCCACTAGTTGGGTTCAACTCGCAACCAGAGTGGCCTTTGGGAAAGATTATCCTGCTGGTCAAAGTGGGATCTATGGTCAAACAAGTTGAGTTTTGGGTGCTGCAGGTGCCTTCGACGTACAACCTTATCCTTGGAAGGGGATGGCTACACGCCATGCAAGCCGTAGCATCGACTTATCACCAGGTGATGAGATTCCCCTCGGTTATGGGGGCAATCGAGGAGATTTGGGGCGATTAGGTCATGTCCAAGCAGTGCTTCGTGGCGGTCAACGGAAGCCGGGCTGCCAAAGGATTCGTTCAAATGATTGAGGGACCGGAGGACTAGGGTGTCTTGGACGATGTGGGCACCAAGGCCGAAGATAAGGCTGTTAAGGAATTGGTTGAGGTGCGGATTGATACCAAGCAGCCGGACAAATTCTTCTTGCTCGGTTCAAGTCTCATGGCCATAGAGAGGACCGAGATGATTGAGTTTTTGATGGCGAATATCGAAGTCTTTGCATGGTCGCCTTACGACATGCCTGGCCTCGACCCAAGTTTTATCTGTCATCACCTCAATGTCTTCCCTGGAGCAAAGCCAGTCATCCAGCGAACAAGGAGATCGGCGTTGCATCACGCCGAGGTAGTTGCTGAGGAGGTAAAGAACCTGCTTGAGGCACGAGCAATTCAGGAAGTGCACTATCCTCGGTGGATTTCCAACACAGTAGTGGTGCCTAAGAAGAATGGGAAGTGGCGAGTTTGTGTCGACTACAAGACAGTCAACCGAGCTTGTCCCAAAGACAGCTTCCCTTTGCCGCGCATAGACCAGCTAGTGGACTTGACGGCTGGACACAATAGGCTCAGTTTCTTGCATGCCTACCGCGGCTACCATCAGATTGCCATATACGGGCCTGACCGAGAGATCACCTCTTTCACGACTCCAAGGGGACTCTTCTGCTACCGAGTCATGCCTTTTGGTTTGAAGAACGCCGGGGCAACTTTTCAGAGGATGGTGACCAAAATGTTCGCTCCTCTGCTTGGCCGGACAATGGAGGCTTATATCGACGATATGGTGGTAAAAAGCCAACATGAGGCAAACCATTTGTCCGACTTAGCCAAGATGTTTGCCATTTTAAAGAAGCACAAGCTGCGCTTGAACGCCTCAAAGTGTGCCTTTGGCGTGGGATCCGGAAATTTTTTGGGATTCCTGGTCACGAACCGAGGCATCGAAGCAGACCCTGCAGCATCTGGCCGGTATGGCCGCCGCGCTTAATCGATTTATAAGCCGGTCATCAGATCACTGTCGACCTTTCTTTCAAGCATTGAAGTCAAAGTTCTCATGGGATGACGAGTGTGACCGAGCTTTGGCCGAGCTCAAGGACTATTTGTCTTCTCCCCCGCTGTTGGTTACACCAGAGCCGGGTGAGGAACTCTACCTTTACCTTGCCGTCTCCCAGCACGCAGTCAGTGCGGTGCTAGTCCGGGCTGAAGGAATCAAGCACCTCCCAGTTTTTTATGTCAGCAAAACTTTGTTACCGGCAGAATCGAGATACTTGCTGTTGGAGAAGCTTACTCTGGCCTTGATGATGGCTTCAAGAAAATTGGCGCACTATTTCCACGCCCATACCATCGTCGTACTGACCGAGTTTCCCCTCAAGGCTTTGTTTGAACGCGCGGACTTTTCAGGCCGAATTCTTAAGTGGGCAGTCGAGTTGGGTCAGTTTGATGTGAAGTTCCAGCCGCGCACCGCTATCAAAGCCCAGACCTTGGCAGATTTGAGCATTACGGATCAACTTGCTGAGTCCGGTGCCGAATCATCAAGGGGGGACGGAATGGATCCACACAGCTCAGAACCTGCGGCCGGCTTCACACCGCAACCTGATGATTCGCCCACGGACTTGAGCATTACAGAACAACTTGCTGAGTCCGGTATCGAATCACCAAGGGGCACTGAATTTGAACCGGTCAACACCGAACTTGACACCGCACAGCCGAGCAGTTGTGATCCCATTGCCCTTCGCAACTCTCAGGACCCATTCGACTGCTGGAAGCTTTTTGTGGGGGACATGTGGAAGCTTTTTGTTGATGGAGCGTCCAACCGCCATGGTGCTGGCCTAGGTATTGTTCTTATATCCCCGGACGGCCTAACCATTGAGCATTCTATCACACTCAGCTTCCCGGCGTCTAACAACGAGGCTGAGTACGAGGCACTTCTCGCCGGGCTCAAGAGCGCAATTCAAATGAAGGCTGCCGAGCTCCTGGTGTACAGTGATTCCCAGCTTGTGGTTAACCAAGTTTCAGGGATTTATGAAGCAAAGGACGAAAGGATGGCGAAGTACCAAGCTCTGGTCAGGGAACACATCAAGCAAT